>LIAE01009985.1:87740-194322 GCA_002287525.1 Diploscapter pachys
ATAAAATATTGAATCAAGTGATATCAGCTGAAAGTACGTGAATAAACATGCTAATTTAGAGAGAAGAACTCAGATAAAAATGATCTGAAAACCAAAGCGAGTCTCGCGAATAAGTTTGAAATGTTCAAAAATCCAGGGTGCGGACAAACCATTGAGGCACTTAGTGAATAAAATCGATGTTCCGAAATCTTAATCCGAACCCAAATATTATAAGTTGTAAGGAGTATGTCAGTGTCATCGTATAGATCACAATCGTTTTATATGACACAAAGATACTATTTCAGTTTGTACTAAAACATCAGGTTTAGCCGAAAATAAACAAAGCAGTCATCATTTCGGAATGATGTTTCTATGAAATGCAATATGATCATCTGAGTATGAGTAAGAGAACGCAAAAAGTAGCAGCTCTAACCGAAAGCGACAATGAGTGATAGGCTCTGGCTGGGAGTGACTGACCACCATTTTGCAGGGCAGAGGTGCAGAGGTGAGGGGTCACTATTACAAAGTCCTTTGTATTTCATCTACCAGATATCTTTCTCTATCCATTTCGTCGCGCTATCTCTCTCGAATTTCTGTGATGTCATATCGATGAAGATTTTCAAGTCTGCTAATTTATACAAATTTACATGTTAATTTGTTCAGCATAAATTTGCAAAATATCTTCATGATAGAACACTATCAAGACAGCGAAATGAATTAGGAACAAAGTTCAAAATTAAGTCAATCATAAATTTATACTTTTATAAGATCCCCCTGAATTCTAAAATTTCAGAATTACTCATACAAAGATGGAAAAAATGCCCTGAAATGAACATTTTCTAATTTTCTGTCAAAACTGAAGATCCTCGCGAGAAACTCGGCGAGTCTTCGAAAATGCGGAGAAGTACGTGTCACTTTCAGATGCGCATTTTTTATCGCAAATCAGATAAAACTACACGGGATCATTCGCTAATGAAAAAATCGCGAAATGAAGAGCCAAAAATATACTTAATCTACTAAAAGTGATCGGTCCTTCAAAATGACGACATTGAATACATGGAGAAAAATGTGCCAAAATCAGATACTAGCGAGAAAAAAACGAAATAAGCCAAAACGTTTCATAAAACTCATAGTAGTTGATGATTGAATAACAACACTATTGTACACAGCGTGGAGAAAATGAGTGCTTTCAGATCAAATAAAGTTTAAAATGGATCATAATTTTTGTAAATGAAAAATCTTAAAATGAGACAGAAAATATAGAAGAAAATTCATTAGAAAGTGATCAATTTTTGAATGACGATATTTTATGCATAATGAGAAAATAATGTGCTTGAGCCAGACATGGAAAGCGCTTGCCAAATGGGGCAATAAATATTGCGAACGGGGAGAAATCATTCGAAAATGAGGCAGTCTAACGAACAACGAACGGCTGCTGGCCTCGTTGCAGGGAAGGCTATGAATCATGGTCCTTGTCTTATGGCGCTGCTGCTTGCTTTGACTCTTAGGTTCCTAGTCCTAGGCTCTATTCTTCCATTCTTCTATTTCTCTCCAGGCCTTCTTCCAAAAGGCGTTCTCCCCAACCTCCCAAAGCTCCCCAGGAGAATAGCCCTGCTGCAGCAGCGGATTGTCTGTGCCCTGATGAAACAAATGGGCCGGCAAATTATCGTCAATAGACTGATTTTTTCTCGGACGATGAAAAAAGTGGACGGAAACAACGGAATTTGCGAATCATAAATAATCGGACTAAAAATTACTCGTTCAAAAGGTCACTAGAATCATAGATTCAGAATTCTGCATTCAAGAAAATGCGGGCTTGGCGAATGAGATAGCATGAAACTAAACATACTCCGAAGGAACAAAGTAAACGTTATGAATAATTATCGTTCTGCATCTGAAAATAGCAAGCTGTGCCAGAGTATTTCATTCATAGGCGTTGTGAAATCGTAGTATTCAGAAGACGTCGAGAATTAGAACATTAGCTGAATATATGTGAGGGCATTCTAGGAGAAAACAAAGCGTCATGCAGGTGCTCGAGCCATAGCGCATGAAATATTCAGACGATAAATGATGTACCTGTTAGGGCATTTGGCATTTGAAATGAACGACTAGTTCATATATCAACTCGAAAGTTTCGGAGAAATACTAATACGTTTTTTGATAAATATTATCACGAAATGGTACGAAATATTCGATAAGTAATATGCACCAGGGAGGACATTCCTAGGTGTTAAAATGATTGTGTTGGATGATATTCGATACTTATTTTGACAGACTTTTTCTGGATCCCTCTCAAGTGTAAATTCTTCGCGACATAAAGAAAAGATTTCTCATAATCAGTCTATACAAATTACTTTTTATGAATTTGGTATTATATATGCATTTGTCCCTGGAAATGAATATGCATATTGTGTTACGAGAATATCATTTGACTAACTAATACCAGAATTAGGTGGAAAGGAAGTAACGTGGAACCTGTGATGTTTGCTAAATCATAAGTCCAACTTGCGCAAAATGCTGGATCTATAGGAATTGCTAATGGTTCAGATTTTAGAAAATGATTTCCGCAATGTGCATTTTGAGCTTGGAATCATAAGGATTATGAAAAGGAAAATTATATTCTATCGAGAAACTCGAAAAATATGGGTTCAGGAAAAATTATGCAGGAAGGCACTTCTAGCCTTCCGTGAAAGGTTCACCGCAGTCTTTTTTTGCGTTCAAAGATTTTTTTGCTCTATTACATAGATGCGTGCATGCCTACATGAATATTTGTGGACATGGCATATTCAAAGCCTCGGGTTATTAAAACTTGCATGAAAGGAAGCGGGAAGAGGGGAGCCCCTGATGCCCTTATAGAAAACTGAAAACCACTATTGAACCTAACAAAACTGCTAATGAGGAACTAAATTCGGGTTCGGTCACATCATAAGGCAAGAATGAAATAAATAAGAAGGTGTATTTTTGACGCTACTCAAGTCTAGAAAATAACCAATTTACATTGTTTGTTTAGTTAAACTACATTTTCAAATCCATTCAATTTAGAAATATCAGAAAGTCTCGAGTTTTTCATTCGCAGATATCTTTGTTCAGCGCTTTGTATTTCTCGAATAGATCAGGGCAATCTAAATATTCTTCTAATGAACTTCATTGAGAAAGTTTCAAATATTTTTGCATCCAAACTTGTTAGCCTGGCTAAGAAATAAACACGATAATGAATTTTTATGGCAGTTTTTCTGCAGCTCACAAATATGTAGTTTGTACAAAATTTCGGGAAAAAATTATTTCTGAAAATGTCTGATACAATAAGATTGCAAAGGTCTAGTTGGTGAAAAATCTTAATTTAAAAATAAATTTTAGAAATAATAAGTTGCTATTTTCGAATTATGAAATTCCGAAAATTCTCTCAGATCTGGATAGTTGCTGGGGTTTGAAGGATGGATGAAGTGGAATACAATAAAATTCGAGGATATGCTGGATTCCAGAACATTGTGAAACTTCGGGATTTTCGAAATCCTTTCAAAACAATACAATTAGACAAATTTAAGCTATATTCGCGTTAAAGTATGAATTTCTCTCTGGTCAATATTTAATCGAAATTAGGAATTCTCTCATTGGTGACCTCACGGCAGACACAAAACATAGAGGGATGTTTACCGATGGATTCGAGATTGAAGGCTGAAGGCCCGAACTCGATGAATGCAAGAAAGGGGAAAATCGAACGGACGGCGATTCGCGTGAGGCTCGAAAGAATGAAGCCTCGGGGCCTCAAAATCTCGACAGATGAAGAAATGATGAGGTTAGACGGGAAAATGCGAGCAAACTGAGCGAATCTGAGAAAACCCGAGCAAAATCGCAGCGAAAGCGAGGAAAAAATTCGCTGACGATGGAATTTGTGTGCAAATTCTAATTCGAATTTGCATGCATCGTCCCTCGCCTCTAGCCTCTCGAATTCAATCAAATGAAGTTCGAAAAGTAACGACAGAAGCAAACGATAAAAGCGATCTATGGAAATTCGACGCAGAGGAGGAAAAATAGCACCTCATGAAAAATTCACAACAATTCTCTCGATTCTTATTGAAGTTAAATGAAATTCTAGCATCGCGTATATGATCAAATGAACTTTAGACGGGAATTACGCAGTTGGTGAAAAAAAATTCGAAAACTAAAGCTTCCATCACTCATTTTTGGAATTAGTAACAATTGGAGAGAAGTGGATTGTTGGGAGACAAGCTATGAAATTTAAAAGATAAAGGATAATCATTAGACAAAATTTAGTTTTCGCAAAAATTCCAAATGTCATGTCGGCATGTGCAAATTGCCTTTCCGTTCCGAATTTTTTTTAAAGAAAAGCCTGCATGTGACATGAAATGCACTCCATTTATAATTTTTTCACTTTTTAGTCTTGCATAAGTGATCTTTGACAGAGTCCAAAAGCAAAGAAATGCAAACGCCAAATTCCACGTGAAACTGAAACGGATCCGGTCGGACCGGAAAAATGCGCCAAAAATGTGAAAGGTTAAATATTGGAGAGGAGGGAAGATGAGATGAATGAGATTGAATGACAGAAAGGGGACGAACAATTCAGAATGGAAAGGAGACGTCAGACAAGACGAATCAAATGTGGTTGAGAATGGAGGGGAATGAAGGAATGAAGGACGGCAAAGGACGAATGGGTGCAATGGCAGATGCTTAGCTGCACAAGGAGGCTTCATTTCGGGAAGACAAAGATAAATGAGTGCCAAATGAAAGGACAACGCAATAACATGGAATATGTCTGTGAACTGATGAGTTCAGAGAAATTTATTGTTTTGGATTGGAATAAATGGTACCATTGTTCTATGTATCTGTGTATAGCTAGGAAATTAAAAAATTTTGCCATTTTTAGATACGACTAAAATACAAATAAAAGTGATCGATATTCCAATTTCGGCAAAATTCCATGATGAAAGCCATTTTGTTTGAAACAAGGGATAAGCAAAATTTCCCCCGAGGTTTAGAAGAAGATAAATTAATTTATCAGATTGGAAAAGATGGATTTTCGTGAAATAGCGCTCAATAATGATAATAAATTAACGAGATGCCAAGATCAGATCCAAGCCTGGGTCAAACGTGAAAAACAAAAACAAAAATAAAGAATCATCAATTTTGAACAAATTATTTCACAAAATCAAAGATACGAGGCGTGATGATCTCAAAGAAAAATATTCTTTTGATTGATGCGAATATTCGGAAGACCAAAGCATGAAGAGGAGCTACCTTTACAATACAATAGTTATCTTTCAATGAATAAAAGTCGTTGGGAATTAGTTCTACAAATTTTCGCGATGCTGAATGTATGATTCGTGACAGATAAATTATCTTATAAATCTCGCATCAAATTACTTTATCAAAGAGAGGCATGGTGATAAAGTGATAGTTAAAATATCGAATTTATATCGAGTTCAAATTCCAAGTAAAATGGGCACAGCTCTCATTTCTTTCAAAGTACAGCCATTTTTCTAAGTAATAGTTATTTCACGTGTCAGGAGAGCTCATAAGCATAGGAGAAGAAATAGAATGCGCGAAATTAATTAAACCCCCCCACACTTATTGCCAGTGTTACGTAATCAGGCAATTGCTATTGTTATTCCTTATGAGGAATTGAAGAAAGAGTGCTACTTGAGAGGAGACGAGTCGAGTTTAACGGAATGATGAAAATGGGGTGAATGGATGTCGAGATACAAAGCATGTCACGGCATGGACCATTAGAGTTAGCACAAGACACAGCACGAATGGAGAGACGAGAAGCAATAAAACAGCATCGAAAAAAACACACGCAAAATTAATGCAATAGAAAGGCGACAATGTAAAAAATGGAACGCGCGGCGAGAGGCGCTCAAGTAGGCTGATAAAACAATCGCTTTTCTGAGAGAACGTCCATATTCAAAGTGGAATCGAGAGCAACGTCGAACAGAATTAAGATGAACAGGGTAAGCGGAAATTATGCGAAAGAAAAATTAATTCAGTCATTTTTAGCAGCGCCTTGACGATTTTCTATGCCATGAGGATTGGAAAGAAAATCTCTAAAATTATAATTTGAATCGGTGATTTTTTTTTCGAAATCTAACTTCAACTCATCTAAAACTGAAAGAACATGAGTATAATGAGGCTACAAAAATAAACACCTTGGAATAAAAAGGCTCGGAGATTAATTGTGTGAAACTACTCGGATAAATTGAGGAAGATGTAATTTTAGAGCCCAATTTTAGAGAAATAAAGGGAAGCCCAGACTACTTTGAATGTCTTGAACACTCGAATGAGGGATGTTCGACGATTCGTTTCGAACATTTTCAGGACGAAAAAAGTTTAAAAGATGAACGCGAATTGCGCGCAAAACAAGGAAAACTTGGGCAAGATAAGGAATCTCGTAGGCAGAGGAAAATGAATGAAACAAAGAAACACCGCACTGCTAAGCAGGTAGAAAATAACAACTAGAAAGATGGCAGCCATGTTACTTGTTGGGATCAGTAAATCAAAAAGAAAACAAACCAGAGTAAACTCGATGCTGAGTAAGTTCCTGGTATGGATGCAAAATATTGCAATTTTGCAGGAAAATATGTTAACTCAGAGGATCCAACTGCAGATGAAGATGCTTTCTTGTGGAAGGACAAAAATGCATCATAGAAAGCAGGAAGAAAAATCCTAGTACAAATAATGTAACCACAGAAAACAAAAATGCTCATTGAATGATTGAAAAAACAATGAAAAATAGCGAACCTACTCACCTAAACAAAGCGAGTGAGGGAGGGAGTGTTAGTCTTCATGCATCGGATGCAAGAATCTTTATCCTCGTTTCTTGCTGTCCCTAACTAGTCTATTACTCTTTCTCCTTTTCTTGGCTCGACAAAACTAGCATCATCCTTGTGGAACATCGGGCAAAAACTCGAGAGACCAAATCGAATGCCACACCTCATTTAGAGGCGACACTTTTTGTCGAATTTTTGATATCATCCTGATTCTTTTTGCTAAATAAAGCTTAAAGGGTTTTTTTAATTTGAAAAAAATACTCTTCATGTCATTCACCATAAATTTGAAAAGTACCGAATTAAGTTTTGAAAGAAAACTTTATGAAAATGAACTAACGTGATCCAACCGACGATAGAGTGGAAATGGAGCAGAGGCTTTGTTTCTGATGTAGCGCCTTCAGACGAGTTCGATAATCCACGCTGTTCGACATTTTCTTCACAATCATTTGTTCAGCGTGAATTGGCTCCTGAAATGTTTTGAATAAAATTTTGATTAGGGATTAATCATAGGGAACAGAAGAGGTTTCAAATTGCAACAGTGATACAATTTTAGAGGTTGATAATGATACCGATATCAAGACATCACTGATTTTAGTTGGATTTTTAATGTGTAATTTACTGATAAAAACTTGATATTCATCATTTTATATAGTCGAAGTGCATATGATATGATGAAATATCGTATTACTCACTCCGAGGCTTTGTTTTCGCATGTTCATCGCCAAATTCTTCCGCTTCCAGCCCATTGCTATTGGCTGTTTTTCATCGAGAAAATCATTGAGCAGACCGCCAAATGCCATATTCAAACGAATCAGAGGAACCTGAAAATGAAGAAATCATTACAATCGAAGAAAATACGAATCATCAGCAAAGTGAATTCTTCGCAAAATTCAGTGACGTAACATGGTAAAATAGTGTGTAGGTGAATGACTCTTGCTCTTTCGTAATCAGATAAACTTTTTCGTTGTGTTGCATTGTTACGTCGTTGCGAAGAATCTAAATCGACTAACCCATCTAATAAATGACATGGCGACAGTATGATGAAATGTACTTTTCTAGTATTATTTTATGTAAATTGTTCTCTTTTATCAAGCCTTAGATGTGAAATCAGTCATACCAGGGATGCACGAAATTTTGATTTGAAAATTTCGAAGTTGAGTTTCGTGCACTCCTGAGCATATCGTCACTACGTCATATAATAATGTTCGAGAAATACCGAAGAAAAAACGTACGATCAATGAGCGAATGATAGAATGAGAGAACGAGACTAGAGACGCGTTGTTGGAATGAATGAATGGGTTTTCGTTTTCCGGCGGATCGCTGAGTGGCTTTTTCTGCCCCACGCCCTCAGTTAGATGCTCAATTATATATGGATGAGTTTGTGAATTAGCACTGCGCGCGTTGTTTTCCGAGCCTAGCAGCGCTCTTCCTTATCATACTCTGATAGATTCTTACTTAACCCTCATAAATACTTATCCGTTCTAGAATTTTTTTATAGATCTAGTTTAATATATGAAAAGAATCAGTTTGTTTTTTCCTAATCATTTAAGTAAACTAACAGGAGCGATTCAAAATGATCATATCTTGTATAGTAAACTCGAAACTTTCCCATTTTTACTGACTTCGGTCTATGAATAATCAGTAAAGATAAAAGCAGGACACATGAAAAGGGAAGAAAGGGACAAAAATAGATAACCGTAATCCTGAGCAGAGATTATTTATTTTAATTTTCATTTCCATTAGCTTCAAATTACGGTACATTAATCCCATTTTAATTGCGAGCAAGTGGGGTGCACAGACTAATTGGGGTTATTTTCGATTATTAATAATCAGGATATTGTGATTTTTCATAGATTTTTGGGATGAGAACGATTTGTAATGCAAACATAGAGTTGTTACGACTCATTTTGGAATCTCAGCTAAGCTTTGCTACAAATTATCCGTATCATAATATTTAGAATCTTTTTAGAGCTTTAAACTCTCTGCTTACCTATTTAGAAGTTAGAAATGATGAGGTTAGTGAACTCTCAGGTGAATTTGATAGAATGATGTTCGATTAACAGCCCCTACCCGGCTGCACGAAAGCGACGCTGTTCTGAAAGCAGCAAACAGCAAATCATCGCCTCGAGGCATCGCGAGAATTTATGAAACTCGCCCAAATCACCGGCAGAGAGGCAGTGAAAAACAACACAAATTCGTCAGGAACGAGGAAAATAGCAGATGAAATCAGCAAAAATAAGCACGTTCGTGGGAACTCATCGGATCCGATTTGCTGTGCACTTACAGCACAAATAGAACATCGCAAAAGCTGCATAAATTAGGAGCAATGAATAGATAAACGCATTCGTGCGCAACAAATTAGAAACATGGTGAATTTTTAGATGAATTCGAAATGAGAAATTGAAAAATTCACGATTTTCACACATGAAGATCGGTACTTGATCGAAGGAAAAACGTTCGCTTATTTACTCTTCGAAAGGCATAAAATCTTGAAATGCAAAATTCTTAGAGATGGGATTATCATTAGAAAATTGACCAAAACAATAATCAATCATCCGAAATATGCAACTCGTTAGCTCTTTTATTTTCGCGATAGGTACAATTCTTAGCTAAGCTGAAAATAGGTAAGACGAAGAGTTATGACTGAATATGAGGGTGAAATTATGCAGATGAGCGTTAGCTGCTAATATAAATCTGCAAGAAATGGATAGCCATCTTCCTAGCCTCTTGCATCAGCAAACCTACTTATGCCGACCTCTCGCCTTTCCTCAACTTACCAACCTCCAACCCCAGCTTCATCCCCTATCTTCTATCTTCAACCCTCAAAACCCCCGTGACTTCCCGACTTCCCGATGACTTGCACATTTGCACATTCTTCCTCGTCTGACGTCGTTCACAATCTACTTTTTCTCGAACTCCATTACAGATTCATTTTGTCATATTCATGAGTTATCATGAACGAACGTCAGAGCTAAATTCAATTTTATCCAGCAGAAAGATGAGTTCAAAAAGTTCCTGCCGCGAACTGCGACCTTCGCTTTTTCCATTTCGTAGAAAAATCATATTTTTTCTATGTTTTCAGATTGAATCTATCTCCGATGCAAGAAAACGTCTTTCTTCTCTCTTTTCTTCTACCTTTCTGCCTCAAGATAAAAGCAGCATTCCTTGCTGCTCAACACAATTCACCGAATTTGCTTTTTATTTATGATTTTACATTTTTTGCTACAAATGGTTCAATTACTCAAGCTTGAGATAAGAAATTGGTTGGAAAATCTCGTCCGCCTATTTATTCCAGCCTGACCTCCGAATTGCTTGGTATTCCTGCAACATAATCTAGCCTTCCCGTTACTGATCATCCCCTGTGGCTCTGATCATTTTCAGTTCCGTTTTTGGAAGGAGTTCAAGATTCTTTCCCATTTGCAATTTGGAGCATGACCAGAGTAAAGAACACGATCAGAATTGCAAATCAAATCGTGTGCACGATTTGTGCGTGATTACACGGCAATGATATAACAGCTAGGCATAAAAACGAGAAATAACATGTCTGGCGAAGAGAGTGAGAAACAGAAAATGGGGAGAGTGAAGTTGTGTTGCGTAAAATTACACGAATCGCGTAAAAATTTGAAATCCTGAACATAATATCATAAAAGAAGATAAAATTGAGATCTAAAGAGAGCCAGCCATAGACAGCATTTCTCGGAAAATTGTATTCACCAACATTCTAGCGAGTTAACGATGTTCGAAATCGGGTAGAAAGTTCGCATTTTATGTTGCTTGTTTTGTGAAAATTAAAATAATTGAAAGTCGATGGAAATAGGCACCACCCGCTTGGATCTGCGAGGCTGTTGTGGCCATAACCGGGTGCTTTACTGCCTCGTCCCCACTGTTTCGCCAGACCCAAATTCAGGTTATGGCCAATTTTGCATTTTACTATCTTCGTCTCTCTCCATAAAACAGCGCCAAATTTCGGCTTTCGAAATGCAGCAAAATGTCTTTCGAGCTCAAACTTTCGAGAAAGAAAAATGAAAATGAGGAAGTGGATTTATGCAAATGCGCATATCATTTGTTGTGTGCTTCGTTTTTGGAATTCCTGCGTTATTTCTGGGCAAGTTTTTCTTCGTGGATACTACAAAGTGAGATCAGATGAGACAATGTAAATATTTCATCTTTTGTGAATCCTCTGTAATAACAATAAAGTTCGATATTAAAGAATGCGAATGATATGTACAAATTGTAAATGCTCCTTTCAGATGATTTTAATTATTAGCGACTTTGCAATGTGAAAAGTTTGGCCATAATTTAAAAAAAGTCATAGTGAGAGTATTCCCTATAAAAAATGTAATTTTTTACTACAATGATATGGTTATCAAAAAAGTAATGCGAAGCATACCCTCGCTCTTACACAGGACCTCAAACTATTGTATGATTATGTAAAATTTTCAAGCCATCGTAGGATCAATTTCATTGTGTAATGTATTCGTCATTAGCCCCATCAACGTATTTTTGGACTAACGAAATTACTCTCAAATCTGTTTTGATGAAGTCACACTGGTAGTAAAGAGTTACCCCATTTTGGCTTATGGTAGATTGATGGGTATTAGAGGAAATGTGATATAACGAGGCAATTTCAATTATATGCGGGTTCACCCAGGCTCGTCCCATCATTTTCCGTCAGATTTGTTCCTCATTTTCAGTGGATCCTATAATCTCTCGGGGTCAATTTGAGGGAGGATTAGTTAACGACTGAAAAGGGGCAAAGAATTCCATGCCAATGCATAAAAAAGCAACTCCAACTAACAGCTAACGAAACTTGTCTCAATTCAATTATAGAATGAACTGAGGGAGCCTTTGAAATGAACAGATGAACATTCGAATGCCGAGAAATGCTAAAGTTTTCATTGAGCCAGAAAATTACCAGGATTATGTAAGCATGCGAACTTCGAAACAGAAAGAAAAGCACACAAAAATAAGGTTTGGAAGTTCAAGGAAATTCCATTTGAACCTAGTAAAGCACGAATTTCCAGGTTCATTTGGTGAAAACCATGCGTAATAATTAATAAAATCTTCGAGGTTAGAAGGAACCGAGAGCGCGTAAGTTTAATGAAAAATAAAATAAGTTCGCCGTTGTTGGCATCACAATAGGAAAATAAAAGTGTATTTTGATATTCGGAAAATTTTGAACGAAACCAAAAATTTGGCAATTTTGAAATGAAACCCATATTCTGTTTCATATCTTGCGGTTATTGCTATTGCTACGAACGCTTGATGAGAAATTTCTATCCGCTATTCGTTCCGTGTCTTGCAAAATTTTATTCGTAACTTCATTTCTGATCGTTCACTAGAAAAACAATAATTCGAAAATGAAGCAACGATAACTCATTGGTTGCAAAGTTCATTACACAACATTCCTGAATGCAAGCTGAAAAAATTGTAAAATTGAATTTTCACTCATTTATCGAATTTCAGAGATTGATATAGAAAATTCAATGAATTGCTGCATTTGGTTTTCTATTGAGATTTAATTTTTTGTTAAAAAGCTCAAGATACAGAAATGACAAATTCAAATATGCCCGTATTAATTCCCTCAGGGAACCCGAGAAACTATTCCTAATGATGACGGTACTTTCTGTGTTATATCCAGGCAGTAATGTAAAGCATCTTTATCTTTTATTTTCCCATCTTTCTCGCCTAAAAGCGAGAGATGAAAGACAGGCTGGGGTATTTTGCGCATATTTAGAATGACTGAAGTAAGCTGGGAAGGAATTGGGTGTTGATATTTTGTGTCATATATCAAACTGTTTTCTGGATTCTCGTTAAATTAATCAAACTAAAGACTGTTAACACGGACGTTTCCCGCAGAATGCAAAAATTCGGGAAAAACTCATCCAGTTTGAAAAGAGTTCAACTCTAGATCATACCAGTAAAATTGCATGCCAACTTTTCCACGAATATTTTCAAATTATGACCAGTAAATAAAGTTGGAGAAACTTTCATTATTGCCAGAAAAAGTGCGTTTTGAAACTTTATAGACCAAAATATTTTCGGAAAAAAATTGCTGCGATAAGGAAGTTCCATTCGAACTTGGGCCGAAAATATAAGTGCGTAAGGAAGACGACAATTCGATGAAACAATCGGAAGCTCTACGCAGAAAAGGTTGCGAAAGAGATCGAAAAGCGTGAAAGTGTAATGCAAAATTAAACAGTAAAAATCTTTAAATTTGAAAAGTTTATTCAATCAATTTATAGAAGAGAAAAGATAATTGTTCGTCACTCAAAAATTCATGATACAACTGGTTAAAAAACTGCCATAGATCAGAAAAAATAGAAAAATCAGGAAATTAATATTCCACTTGAATTGTCAATAAAATTGGCCCGTTAGAGCGGAATTGCTCAAAGATTTAAAGAAAAATGAAAACTAATCGGTGAATTTAACCCGTATCGATATCGAGTTGCTGGATTTGAGGGAAATGTCCGACAGAAGCAGTTCCGAGTTTTCGCTGACGAGATCTGAAATTTACTCGCGACTATATTACTTTGAGATTTTCGATGATTCACGATAAGAAGTAATGAAATGATTTTCAAATTGCAATTTCACTTCACGCAATAGCGAAAATTATAGGATTACGATATTTTGAACAGCCATTTTCTTCGGGTGTTTATGAAAAGATGAAACATCAGAATATCGCATGATTTTAAAAAATCAATTTCAATGAAAGAAAATAAAATTAAAATAACTCACCCCCAAGCGGTCTGTTCAGATTGTTCTTGCTCCTCTCCGCGATGTCCGGGAAGAACTCGCTAACTTCGTAGATTGAGCCAGTTCCGGTTGTCAGACTTGGATTATCGGACAAGTTGCTGAAATTTTTAAAGATTTTTTTCCCTATCCTTTGCTTATTTTTTATTTCCAATTTTCAACTTTAGAAAAAAATATTTACAACAATGAATGAGAAAATGTACGATCTAGAGAATAACTTACAAAGCTCTGACGAGATTCTCGAGGAAACTCTTGAGCAGATCCGTCCGACTGACGCTGATCACCTCGCTCCTTCGGTTGCACGTCGGGCATTCGGGCTGAAAAACAACAAATAAAAAGTACGAAAAGATTAAAAAAAAAAAAAAAAAACGAACATTTCTTCCCATTTCCACAGTTCCGCAGTAAACTCCGTCAACGTCGTTGAAATTCAGATAATTGTTGATGTTATTCGCGATGCTGAAAATTGATTTGGTAAAGAATGACAAACTTCGAACTCTGACTTGGTAGCGAGTTTGAGTGCTTCGATCGAGCAGGAGGCAGCGATGACTGCATTCGTCGAAGCGACTGCAGGTATGATTCGCTTCAGAACTCCCTGTGTCAGGCGCCGATCAACGCCACGGATATCTGTAATTTTAATGGGTTTTTAATAGCCTCGCATTATTGGTTGTAGAAAATAGCAGGTTTATCGTTGCCGTAAAACATATTTTGAATTTGAGCTTCGCATTTGAAATCTTACTTATCTAAAAGCACATTGAAGACAGTTAAAAAAATAGATTGAATTATTGAGGTTCATTTTCTGTCATCTTTCAAAATAGATAACACTAATATTTTTCGCCTGAAACTTGTTTGAAACATTGATTTACCGTATTGCTGAGATCGCTCCATCGCTTTCTCAAATACCCAATCGACGTGATTCGGATTGTCTGCGTCTAGGTCTGCTCCTAAAATTAGCCTATTTTCTGAGACTACTACTATTTTTATTTACCTTGAAAAGGTTTCAACTCATCCCACTGTATGACTTTCACGTATTCGACGCAGTGTTCAGGCAGACGGGGAGTGTGAGCGATCGTGCAGAGAGGGAAATTCATCTGCAATTTGGAATTAAGATTTCTCATATAGGTTATGAGATTCTGATCAATTGAATCATTTTTAGTCATCGTTAAAACGATCATTCAAATGCTGAGTAAAAAACCTTTCATCATTAAAAAGTGTAGCTAAGTAAAAAAAAAAGTGAAATAAAACGGTTTCAATTTTCGAGGGAAAAAGTCCATTTTAGTCCATCAAATTTGATAACTCTACAAAATCCCTCGGCTGTTGCACACAAACAACAGTCTGTCCTCGGGACGGGCCACTGGTCCTGTGTGGCTAGGATAGGCCGACTGCCCCATTACAGGCTGAGGGTAGCCGACCCCACCCAGTGGGAATAATAAGGCTAGGAAGAAAAAAATAAATAAATAAAGATACCTGTGGCGGATATAGATCGAGCGTGCAGTCGATGCAGGCCGACATCCTGGGGTAGACGATCCTCGCATTGCCTTTGAATCCCTCTGTGCCCCCGTCAATCATCGGAATCACCGTGTTCTCCTCGACTTCTCCCATCGCGTTCACTTGCGCCAAATCGCACTGAAATTCAGCTATGTGCTCACAAGTGTTTCATAGTTGTAGGATTTTCTTGATCAATTAGTTCAACAACCATAACTCCTCTTTTATTTAGCAAGCGAGCAAAAATCAATTCTAATCACCAGTTGAATACAATAACTCGTACCAGCATAGCATTCATCCACCGCCTCGCATTGACGGAGTCCAGCCCACAGACGACGATGTGAAACGAGCGATAGAACGAGGGCGGTTTCTCCTCGATACGGCAGTTGTGACTGAAAATTCGAATTTTCGTTTTTAATTCAGACGTCTAAAACTCGATCCCCAAATCAATTCGATAAAAATAGTATGCCAAATTGGGGGAAAACATATCTTCTATCTCTCTCGAAAGATAAAATTGTTTATGCGGGTCGAGTTTTGAGAAGTCCGTTAAAATTGTCGTAAAATGTGATGTATTCTCACGGAATCACAGTGCATCCTTCGATCCGTTCATTCACGAACGCAGCCGCAACTTCTGCCTTCGATTTGCCAATGTCGCTTTCTCTGAAAAAATTAATTTTAGATTTTTCAAAAGAAAGAACGGTAACGAAATCGGATAGAGGAGTAATGACTATTCTTATGAATTCTTTGAAACATATTACATTTTTTGGAAATCTAGCTGCATCAGAAAACACATTAAAGAATTCGGATATTTTACATGAATTATTCGAAACTGATTCATTATTTCGGCTATTCTCAGAAATTTTTTGACATTCAATCGCTCTTGCGAAATTTAGCAGTGGAAAGGCTAACAAAATTGAAAAAGAATTATAGTTTAAGGACCCCTTGAAACATATTCAAAACATTATTTTTGCCGAACTTTGAATATAGAAAATTGGATTTGCCTGAACAAAAATTGTCGATTCAAATTGGACAAGTCGATGGTGTCCATGTCGATGACCTCGATGTGCTGGAAACCGCACAGGGCCTGCAGAAAATGAAATTAATAAAGAATAAGAATGAGAAAGATTGTTTACCAAATTCTTCAGCAATTCGCATCCCAAACCGCCAGCACCAATCACGAGCACGCGAATTTGTTGGATAATTTCGAAATTCTGAAAAAAAACTTGCTTTCAACATACGATAAAAAAATAATTTATCTTATTTTATCAGAAAGTAAAAAAAAACGAAGATAAAACTTGAAGAATATAATTTGAAAAAATATTTCTTGAAGAAAAATAATGATTTTCGGCTTCCTGTATTTACAGATGGATAACAGACACAGAAGGCTGTATTTACAGGCAGATATTAAGGACAATTTTAGGTAGAAAGTTTATGAAAAAACGATCTGTAAATGCAGAAGGCCATGGTTTCCAAAATAAGTTAGAAAAAATAACCTCTGGACCAGGCTCGAAGTTCGGATTTCTCAAGTGAATGCTGTCCCTGTCAGTCAGTCGGCGGATGTCTCGCCAACGATTGTTCGCAAGCGGATCGTTGCTGATCGACATTCTTCTGAACGAACTGCTCATTTTGCCCATTCTATTTTCAAGAAACGAGGTCTTATATTGAATAGAGTGAAAATAGTAAGATTGCCAATGCTTACTAACCATATCTTGAAACATTACGAAATTTTACGATAAAATAAAATGGATGGACATTACAGTCATGTTAAGCAACTCTGAAATTTTCAAGTGTCTTATATTATTTCAAATTATCCCTAATCGTTAGGGAGGAGCATAAAATCGAAAAAGATCAAATTAGAAAAGAAAGACAGCAGGAGAAATGAAGATTTTTGTATTTTGAGCATTGGAAAAGTAGGTATTATGAATTTTTCGGACCTTCATGATGAATACTTGTGAATGTCTCATCAAATTATCGATTATTACTGGTAATTAGTTGAAAAATGACGAAATTTCGAGAAAATTAATAAATCGTCAAATTGTCGTAAATGAAGACAACTGCTCTTTACACAGCGAGTATGCGTAAACGATATATAAAGTATACCTTTTCAGAGGGTGTGGTTAACACGACTGTATATTACAAGATGTAAAACTAGGCTGTAGTTCGTCTATATTTTGTCACTTTCCATCAAGTAATTTCATGAAAAAGTTCAAAACTCAACGAATCACGATATTTTTAAGGACCATCCTTATTTTTGTAAAAATCATTAATTTTATAAAATCCTTCATTTCTCATCTTGATCAATAAATGTTGAACAACAGCATGTTTTCGTGAATGGGGGAAGAACATGAAAGCATCATTTGGGGGTTTGAAATAGTGGAGTGGAGGAGATTTTGGGAGTTATTGTGCTCTAGAAATACCTCAGAATATGGTATGTGGGTCAAATTTGTACAATCCAAGACTATTCTTCACAAATTATACCCACCTATCCCTGGTTTGTAATAAACCTACTGCCCATTATGAATGAGATTTCCCTGGAAAACCATTTCCATTCACAACGAAACAGTAGTTTCCATAATCTAACGTCTTTTCCTAGCAAGTTATGAAATTCACTTATTAGAATAAATCAGAAATACAAGAATGTCAGGGTCAGGGTCCGAGATTTTCAGCACAATATTATAAGCCAATTAACCGGAACGTGTGGTTGAGTACATAAGTACTAAACTAGACTGTTAAAGTTGGGGAACAAAATTTGGAGGGGAATGGGTAATTTGGAAATTTAACTACTTTATAATAAAAAAAACCCACCATCAAAGATAGTGAAATTTCCCAACTCCCTAAGAATGTATGGGGAATAATTAAATTATGCATGACTTGTATTTCTCTAACGAACTGATTTATGAGATTAGATTTGGGGGTAAAGGTCATTTTCTGAAAATCAACTCAAAAACCGACATTTCAAAAATTCAAATTAATTTTAATCTCCTTTTCAATCGAACAGCACTTTTTCATGGTGGAACAAAAAATCATACCGAGACATTGCAAAAGCAGTGAAAAAAGACACGCCCCATCGACAGTAATTCTCTTCAAATCATCGCTATGCAACGTTCTGCATGCTTTTTGCTCCGCCCACTAAAATGTTGTCCGACTGAAAAGGGCTTTGGGTTATGATAAGGTCCAGCTAATCGGTTTTCAGAAAATGGCCTAGTAAATGGTGGAGTGAAAAATCTAGTTGAATCTGAAAGAGATGATAAAACACGATCCTTGACAATATTTCTAAATAAGTCGAATTAAGTTGATAAAGGTGTCGAATTTCAAGCAAATGAACCAAAACTAATACATCTCTAGTTTACAAATTCGGTTCAAATACTCTAAACTCGTAATCTTTGAATGGCAGCAAATTATAGAATTATGGATGAAGAGAGAAAAGAAAAATTAAGAAGTCAATAGAAAAATTACAAAACGAAAATAAAAAAAAAACATAAAGAAAAATGGAAAACAAAGAAAATAATGAACTCTATGACTTTTTCACCATCAATCAAATAAATCATAAATCAGGATAAAGATAAAGAAAATAAAATGATACCCGAAAAGAATATGAAGTGGTCCCACATCGACTCAGCAGAAAGTGACAGAATATTGGATAGAGCAAGTTGCAAAAAATACATTTAGCCCTATTTTTTTTCTAAAATCGTGAATTCTTATTTGTAAGGTTAAGATAAAAGTCGACTAAAGCAAATTTGATATCAAAAATATCAGCATGCATAGAACATATTGACATCAACTAGTTCTGGTCTGGTTCTATCATAGACCTACAAATAAGGAATTCCAATTTTAGAAAATAATGAATAGAAAAATGAAATAAACTTGCAACTTGACTCGATGAGAGTCAACCAACTTCTAACTGAAGGCGATGTAGACCCCACTTCTGAACACGAATACACACACAATCAAATAAATATACTAGTGAAACCTGCAAATTTGACAGTTGTAAACAATGTCAAAAATGCCAGCCAATCAATAGTATATTCGCTATAACGAACAAAATCAAATCAATTCTCAAAGCTTTTCAAATGGCAAAGAAAGAGCACTCAAACTTGAACAAGCTTCAAGACTAGAACAGATAGTATTTGGAGAAAATAAATTGAACTCACACAATTGATTTTGTAGAAAGTCTCATTCATATTCCTTTTCCTCTTCCAAACCCACAAAATTGAAACCGTAACGCCGATTTCTCATTGGAGAAAGGTGATGTGAAATTATGTGCTACAAAGTTCAATTTTATAAATTTGAAAGGAGAAAAGAAACATGAACGAATTTCGGCCAAATTTAACGATTTCATTTCAAAAATCTAGTCTCAAAGTACCACGAAGTCTAGCGCTGACGCATTATTAAGTAAGATACCAGAGTTGGATAAATTTTGGGGAAGGAACGAGTTGGTGGTTGGCGGGGGGAGGAGTTCGTGAAAACTCGCCAGATTCCCAAAAGAATGGTGGTGGTGGTTGTCGTGGATATCGAGTCTCTACTGGCCTACTGGTGTGCCGCAGCAGCAGTGTAGAGGATAGGCATGGGCTCTTTTTCCTGAAATCATATCCATCGTCGTTTTTAATTCGAAACAAAATTTATTTAGTGTCTAAAACGTTAATGATTCATTGCGATTTCAGATTTCAACCCAATTTAGCTTTAAAATTGTGGCTCTTATTTGCGGCGTGTCACCACCAATGCTCTCCCACCTTTCCAAGCCACCATTTATTTATCATTTAGCGCATTGATATGGCTCATTATTATTATTATCACACTTCGCTTTTTACTTATACACAAGTTTTATTCGCATTCTCAATAAGTCGTGAATGAATCTCCCTACCTGGAACTGTTGCCATCGCTCGTTCATGAGCCGGATCATGTCGATTATGTCCGCAGCCGCAGCAGCCTGTGCCGAGACTTCATTGCTGCCACACGTCGACAGCAAAATGCTCTTCCCGCCCACGTGAAACGCGTGCACACCGAGCGACTGAAAAATGAGCATATTTTCAAAGAAAAAGTGCTAGTTTTATCTTCCCCTTATCGCATCTTTCCAGTAAATTTTCAGAAAGATAATGAGTTTGCTTAAAAATAAATATTAAGGGAGGGTTAATACTAGGAAAGCCGAAAGATGAGAAAACGACGAGTGCGTGTAAATGAGGGCGAGCTTCCCCCTTCCCCTCCTTCTACACACCCTCTCCGTTTTCTTAGAATGAACGTACACCCCCTAAAGGATTCAAATTTCTAATTTCTTCAGAAAGAAAAAAAACGGCTATGCTTTTACAACATTACATACATTACAAAAACAATATCCATCTTTTCATTCCTCTACCTGATTGTGAGTGGAATCGGTGAGATCGTGTCCACTGTGCTCTCCCTGAGTGGATTCGTCGAATCCCGTCAAGCAGCCACTCGACGACTCGTCCGCACTGTGCTGCTGCTTATCTTCCTGCTCTTCCTGTCCACTCGCCTCTGCATCGTAGTAGAAAGTGATGCCCTCAGTTCTTCGAGCAGGCATCGACTCGATCACCTGGAAAACATCACAATACTCAACTACTCTCGAAAAAAGAATTTGGGTCAGAGGCGATTTGTACAAAAATACGAGGGAACCCTCTACAATTTTGGCGCAAATCGCCTCCGCTGACCCAAAGAATTTTTACAGCGTCTAGCATTTTCGAGCAATGATTTCAAAACAACATTTTATAAGCCAAAATAACAAATGTTGATGACGTGCTGCGGCGTGTTGCTACGGAATTACGAGAGAAAAGTTGCTGGAAAGTTCGCATCATCAAATTTTACACCTTCATCGAAAACCTTATGTGACCTTTTCAAACACTCAAAACGCAATTTTTTTTTATAAAACTTGACCTGTCAAAATAATGAAGTATATATTACGAGAGAAAAAACATGCCCTACTATTCTCTTTCGAAAAGATGCGCTATTTTTCTGCGGACCAAGCTTTAAGAAGCCAGCCAGCTCTCGCAAACAAGCTATGCAAAAATGCCACTACCTCAACGCGGGCACCGCTGTGATTGGCGGCAGTCGTCGAGTTGCTGCTCACCGAGTTGTTGCGCTGCTTGGCGGTCTGCTCCTCCTGTGTGGGAGGAGGAGGAGGTGCGGAGACCTGGGAAGGGGGAGGAGAAGGCGACGTCGAAGCCGTCGACGAAACTGGGGAGGCCTGCGGGGCTGGCTGCGTGTTGGGAGAACATTCGCGGCCTGCAAAATAATATATATATATATATATATATAAAGAAGATTTGTTTCTTTAACTTAGTACACAATTAACGTTGAATGCTAATCTAGCGAAATCTGTGGACACACAAGTCTTGTGAAAAATTTCACTCGGCTAAAACTAGGTGAAAGTCGACAACAATTGTGTTAGAATTGACTTACTCGGCTCAGCGGACTTCTTGACGGCATTGGCGTAGGAGAACTGGGTGGACTGATTCGCGGGCGAGTGACCGTTGATGGCTGGGTTGGCGCCGGGCAGCAGAGGCATTTCCTGAAAATACCGTAGTTTAATATCTGAAACAAATATTGCAAATCATCGTCTCATTGTAAGCTTCAATCAATAATCATCAAGATTCTTATTTCGAATTGAATGAAGTTTACACAGCGAATCTAAATCGTCAATGATTTTACCAAAAAATAAATAAAACAATTGATGTTATGATTATTGAAAAGAAATAAAATTTCATTTCTAAAACCGTTAAATCAATAAACCAAATCATTTTGGTGTGCGTGTCGCACATCGACTCGTCTCCCTTATCTTTCTCATTTTTTCTCCTTTCCTTCTCTCCAATTCCTTTTCCAGCACTTGCAATGTGTTCTTTTCGCATTTTTTGCCCCGTTTTGCACACGTCTCCTCCCTGTTTTTTCCCTTTCGATTTGTCACAAACTGGCAGTAAAATCTATTAGCCCCACGCAGCGACACAAATGACCGCCAAAAGTACACGGAAAACTGCATTAATAGAGGTTGGAAGAAACAAAAAGTAAATCGTATTCTCCCAGTTTAGGCTACAAGCAAAGAAGGACAGAGTACAATAAGTCAAAAACTATGTGAAAGACTGATAATTTTCAAATCATTATCAGCTTGTTAGCAGACAATTTCCATTTTGATAAAAGAAGCTTTTTCTTTCTCAAACAATGTTCAGCAATTTGGCAGCTTCCTTACAAAATTTAGTCATTAGGAATGAGGGCATTTTTCTAAAAACGAGAAAATTTTCTTCAAATGTAACATTTTGAAATCGTGAGAATTAAAATATATATATATATATATATATTCTCCTCACCTCATCAGTGTTGATCTCGATTTGTTCGGTGGTGGTGAGGAACTTCTCCGAGTTGGAGAGCTGAGTGGAAGTGGAGGACTGGGGATGGGAATGCAGGTGGGGCGTGTGATGCGAGGCATTGCCTCTCTGCTTCGCTGCCAGAGCGAGTTCACGCTGAATCAACACACAATTACCTTTTTCTTCAACAATTTGTTCTAAATTCTATTCTTACTTTGTCATTGGTTGAAGAAAACAAAATATATGCTCTTAAAATGGCATCTAGATGTCTACCCCTTTGGCTTATTTTAAGATCCAAAAATAAAGAAGGAATCCGAATATAGAAGGAAAAATCATGATTTTTTTTTTCTAAAACCCACCTTAGTAGCCTCATCCACGATGAAGTCATTGAGATGGACTTCATGCGGCTGGGGCTTCTTGCCGAAGTGCCTCCCTGCCTGTCCATGCCCTCCTCCATTCGGGTTTCCATTCACCCCGAACGAGCTGCGTCTGCCCGACTCTGACGAGGACGGAGCCGTGTCCACAGAAGACTGCTTCTGATTCTGGCTGTGACCCATATGCGGAGCGCGGTGGGAAGCGCCAGCAGATCTGCAAATACAGAGGTTAATTTTCCAGAAAAAGAAACCGATTTCTTGTAAAGTCTGACGAGTTTCAGAAGAAGTTTCTAGAAACATTAAATTTCAAGAAGCCTAAATATTTCTGAGAAGTTCTTTTTCTGATTCCAATTTGTCGCAATTTCGCAAGATAGATTTTTTAAAATTTAACCCAGTGCGCCTTTCGGCCTTCTTCCTCTGCTTGCCAGTGACGGTGATGAACTCCTCTTCGTGCATCGCGCTGAATTGCTTCTCGATCTGCGCAAGGTCCTCGTCATCATCTCTGGAAATAAATTTCTCACTTTTATCAGAAAAGCATAATTTTCAGATCTACTAGAATGTTTTCAACCTTATTCGTTCGTGGCATGTCAAAATAAAACATTGCAAGAAGTCCAATTCAAATTTTGTTCTCATTTTTAAAAAGAAATTTCTAATCAAACTTCGCAGATAGCCTATTTCTCCTACCTGTAATTAGCAGAGTCAAGAAAAATGGCGGACGAGGGATTGTTGCCGGCTACAGAGCCATTTCCACTGCCAGAACCGCTCTCGACAGAGGTATTCTTCTCGATTCCGCCCACGCTGCCCGACTTCTTGCCCTTTCTGCCCGACTGCGAGACAGCAGGCTGCTGCTGAGATTGCGAGTCAGTGGACGTCTCTTTCACCATCTGATAGAGCTGAAATCGCTCAAATTCATTTCGACAAATTCCAAAATTTCAGGAAAATTTTTCATAAGAAAAAACTACTTGATTATGAATGTCTGCGTTTCTACTAATTTTGATTCATGAGATTGGAGAATATTTTCTGGTTTTTATCAATTTGAAAAAAATATTATTTTCAAAAACCCACATTTTCACTCTCGTTGGGGGAAACAGTTCCCTCATCAGCGGACATGAACTCCTCATCGCCCTCGTCCGAGGGCCGCGAGGTCGACGAGTGTGAGTCGAAGGAAGTCACGGCCATCGGCTACAAATATTAAAAACATTTAATTTCCTCGAAATTTCTAATTCTACCTTCTCAGCGCCCTGATTCTGTCCCTGCTGCTGCTTGTTCTTCTTGCGCTTGGGCGACTGCTTTTCTTGCCTGAAAATTAAAAAATATATATTTACAACTCTCACACATCTTGTTCAATATGAACTTCTCTTATAAACGCTTCCGATTAAATCAAGTTGCAGTAAAAATAAGGATATTTTCATTACTTTGTCAGAAAATATCCTTATTCAAATTTAGCTAGTTTTCAAAAGGATTTTTGATTACTTACTTGTTGTTCCCGCCCTGTGTCTGCACGGATGCAGCAGTGACAGTGACCGTGTCTCCAACGGTAGCAGCAGAGGGGCTGCCCCCCGTCTTTGTCTGTGTGGCACCCGTTTTTCCCTGATTGTTGCTGGACTGTTCGTCCCTCGGCTTGTTTTTGGTGTCCTGCTTGTCACCACCACCTGCCGCCTGCAATCAAATCTAGTTGTGTCGAGCACGAAATTTATCTTAAACGTGTTGAAATTAATTAGGGATGTTCAGAAACGAATTTTGAGATTTTCGGAAACGGAACGGAAATCACTCAAGAATGGGCGGAAAAGGGGAATTTCCGACACCCCCGATTAAAATGTTAACGACCCGTAGCATTTTAATCCAAAGTTAGTTTAACCAGTGGTTAAATCATCTATGCATATGATACCTGACTGTCCTTGTCCTCAGTCAGACCGCTTTCCTCTCCTGCCTGAGTCTGTGCTGCGTGTGCGGGAGGCACAGGCGAGTCCTTCGACTTGCGACGGGTCGCTGCCTTCGGCTGCTTCTTGTCTTTTTTCTGCAACTTTTACGTTTTTTTTTCAAAGAAAATGCTATTTTGAAAAGAAAATCATGGGAATTCAGAAGTGTCGAAAACTTGAAGAGATATTTTATCAAGTTGAGATCGTTTCTCATTCACAATTCTCAAATCATGATAAGATAGAAATCTCTTGAAAATACTCTTCAACTTGCCATTTTATGATTTCTTTAAGACCTTTTCTTTCTAGTAAAGTAATGACTTACATTGTTTTCAGTGACGTCTAAGTCCTTGCCTTCAATCTCTTTCACCAGCAAGTCGATGGGCAGTTCTCCCATACGACCTGAAAAAATTGAACTTTGCAATTTTGGAAAATCGAGAAAAAATTCAGCAGACGAACAAATAGCAATGCAATGCGAGGGAAATCAATTAAATTTATGAAGGTGTTTTTCCTGGAAAAATCTCTAATCACTTTTTGTCAATAATAATAAAGAATTCTTCTCGAAATTTTCGGGCATCTAATTTTATGACCAAAGAAAAAAGAATCGATCTGTTTATAGATGAAATACAGTTTCCTCTTGCCTAATGTTATTCGCATCTTGCAAATTTGAATTTTACTTGGAAAACATCGAAACTCCCGAATAGCAGGCAGATATTTCAAAAGAATCGCAGTCCACACAAAACGGAAATTTTTAAATCGAAAATAGAGATATTTTTGACTCATTCATTCCAACAAAAAACATGAAATTCCATTCAAGCAAATGAGTTCAAAATCGATAGGGCAAATTTTGAGATGAATTCTCGAAATTTACTGAAAAATGTTCTCTCCGTTCGAATGCAAAAACTCTCCTGAATAGAGAGACGTGGTGGTGGAATGAAAATGAAAGACATCTGGGAGAAACACAAGGTAGA
The DNA here is from genome assembly GCA_002287525.1 of Diploscapter pachys. Classification (NCBI taxonomy): domain Eukaryota; kingdom Metazoa; phylum Nematoda; class Chromadorea; order Rhabditida; family Rhabditidae; genus Diploscapter; species Diploscapter pachys. Next base: position 113,308 of record LIAE01009985.1, read on the forward strand.
ATTCGCAGATGAAGAGGGACTGGAGTGGGGGGCGCTGAGGGCTGTGAGAAGAGGGAAGATAGGAGGAAAAGGGCAGGGTGAGGGGAGACTGAGGGAAACATAATACGAGCCATACACGGGGATGATTCTCACAAAACCGATCGAATTCGGGTCAATCGCGGCAAAAAAACTCCCCCTCTCCTCTACGAGCAGAAAATGAGTGTCGAATCGACAAGAATGGAACACTTGTTATACACCTCTCCTCACAAATCGATGCGTGGATTTATGGACTCCTAAATCCAAATCCAACCCGCTTTTAGAAGGATTATCCCCTGCTCTTCAAAAAATGAATATAATTTTGATACTGATATGACATGATATGAAAGATGAAAGGGGAATGGCGAAAGCTTCGAAATTCCGTTTTAGACTGGTTTGAATGTCAGAAAAATAGATCCTTGCACATCTGTGAACCAGAATACTCATTCTGCAATAGAAAAAAGAGCAGAAGGAGATTTTTGAGACTTGATTTTCATATTTCTGCTCTAATGCGCTAAAATCTAAAAGAATAATCCGAATTCTGGTGTGCTAAAAATCTCCCCCAACAAAGAATAAATGCCTATGCTGACGTGTTTAATATAATCATCATACCACCGAGACATCGGCCGATCGAAATAGCAAAAACGCCCATCGCGCAGAAACTCGGAAGAACAGAAATGAAATACGTGCAAACATCGGGAAATGGCCGCTGGATGGAGAAATGAAAATGGAAGAACGCAAAAATATGCGTACATGTCCACGGTCAAAGATGATTCACAACATCCTACTCTATACAAACACTCCACTTTTCCTCCCAAAATCACCTCGAAGATCCAATAAATCAACCCCACATTTTTCGTCATTTTCTCTTCGATTTTAGCCAATATGTTTACAAAGTCCAAGAACAAAGAACTTCCAATAGCAGAAAGAATTTACGGTCGAAGTTAGAAATAAACAATTTTGAGAGACAAAGGCCTGAAAGATATGCGCATATCAAATCAGGCAGGCCAAGGCCATAAATAATCGCTTTCCGATGAAAACAAGGCAAAGCGAGCCATTTTCATTTCGCTTTTAGCGCAGCTGAATTTAATAGCTTTTTTAAAAGTGTCAAAAACTGAACGGAAATTCCGATTCCACCCACCCACATGAAAAAATAATCCAAAATAGGAGACGGCTATTTGCATCGAATTCCTTTCGAAGAACGTGTAAACACTTTCAAACACCTTTTTCTTTCAAATAGCACCTTCTACCTCCAAAAATTTCATTCCATTCCGTTTAAGTCATATCCGTTAACCTATTTCCATTTCGAGCTTTGAATGAAAACCATCTGCAGCTATGACATCACTCAAGAAAAATGAATTTTCAATATCAGCAAGCCAGGAAAACTCCCTGCAATTTCATGCACTAATGCTAAGCTAATGCTCTTACTCATCCGCTTTTTCCTGGGGGTTTCCCAATTTCAAAAGCAAGGTACAAAGAAAACTTCCGAGTTAATCCCGCGAAATTTTGGCGAACAAAACAAGTCTGAATGAGGGCTGAATCTTATAGATTTTGGACTGCACTATTCGAATTTAGAATTGAAGTGAGTGCAGCCAGAAACTGCAAAACTGCGGCAAAGTTGAAGTGAAAAACGAGGGGCCAAATGCGAGAAGCGCGACGAAAACAAACAAGATTTGCCACTACTGGCTGGCTGCTGAGGCAGAATCGACCCCATTTAATGTGGGAAAACGCAGAAAAACGAGCAACGATCGATTTCAGCATTTCATCGAGACCGAAAATAAATGGATTCTAAAAATTCTTCCACAAATTTACCAGACACTGTTTTGGAAAAGGACACATTGAAACAAAGTGTTCCGGGATTCTGAACTTCTATATCAGACAGATAGTCATCAGAGCGCTGATATTTTAGTAAGCAGACGAAAATATTGACTCGTTTGAGATACCAGTCCGGGAAAAGAAGAGGAACTGTTTTATAGAGGAAATGTGGGGAAGGAATGAGACAAAATATTCGACGTTAGAGGACGCGAAACTTGTTCGAAACGCGATTACCCACCCGCATGCGATACCACTCAAATCGGGGAACTTTCGATGAAAATACCTGCAACCCCTAAAGGATAGGCTTCAACTGGGAAAAAACTAGCAATGAGATACAAAACATGTCCGCCTTCGGTCTAATTTTGTAGCTTTGTGGTTAAAATACGGAGAAGTCATAAATTACGTCGAAAAGTGAGCAAAACATTGCAAAAAGGAGAGAGGTGATTCTAAAAATGGCAATGATTTACGTAGGAAAATTCGGAAATGTCGAAGGATTGTTTATGGCGAAACGAATATATCAACTTGTAGGTTATTTTGATTGAAAATGAAGATAAAGGCTGATTTTGAAGGGGAATAAATAAAATGGTACGAACTTGAAGTCGTGGTGAAAAGGACCTTCTCGAAAATAAAGCAGGAGCTTTCCCCTAGCTGCTTCTGCCGCACAGCTGTGATGGGACACAGCTCCAAAACTGGGCAGGGTGAGAGACGCAGAGGGCAGGAATTGAAAATTCGAAAGCAGGAAAAGGAGGACGACTCGAATTTGGAGCAGGGCCAAGCCAGGGCAGGCAAGGGAAGCAGTCGGAGGGAGAGATGCAGGGAAGCACGAAAGAGCGTTGAAGAGGCAGAGCCCAGGCGAACAGAATCACAATAGACTCACACACTGGCGCTGCAGTAAATGCGACCTCAGGCTAGGAAAGGGACAGAGATGCAGAGGAAGAGAGACAGAACGCCTAGTCTACCAGAGATATGCACAAGTCCGAGCGAGAGAGAGAGAAAGAGGAGAGAGGAAGGCACTAATGGGTTATTTTGGAGAGCACTTTGGGATCTGAATACTAGATTGTCGAAGGTTTAAGATGGAACTTTCCCGACCGATAAAGATATAAAGCGTCATTTTCATTCTTCTTTATTGTAGAAAAAAATCGCGAAAATCCTGGACAAATTTTAAGTTAAATTTGGCTTGAAAAGGTTTCCGACCACTTTCAAAAATCGATCCACCAAAACAGAGTTGGCTCTCAAAAAATAACCCATAAGCGGGTCTCTAGTTCCGGTTATAAATAAGGAATTATATGGACTCATTTGGAGCGTAATGTTGAGGGATAGGGAGAATAAAGGAACAAAGCCGACTGGCATATGTGCCCCCGGGCTGCAAATGTCGTTGCCCTTTGTCCACTTTCTTTCGCGTGATGCACTTTGCCTATTCCACGAGAGCCCCGCAAACTCCGCACTTTTCCACTTTTCCCCTAATTTTAGTGGAGGCAAATCGGGAAAATCCTGGCTGTGAGTATTTTTCTCACGAAATAGAAGAAAACGAGAGAAGAATATCATTCGGAAGAGAAATTATTCACAGTAATATTTCGAGAGGATTGTACTCATTCATGATAGTCAAGTATTCGCAGCCGAAGATCTATCATACTTTCCCACTTACTGGTTAGCAGAAGAATTACTCATGAAAGGGGTATTTACAGAATAACAAATTGTTTTGAATGAAACATCGCATTGATTGATGATGCGACAGGAAGTACGAGAGCAAAAGAATTGCGACTGTTTTGAAAACAAACTGTCAGTGATTATTGTGAACTGGTGGGGATTTTTGGACACGCCAGGGATAAAAAAAAGTAAAGAGGGTTCACAGAAATTAATCTTCTTTCAGAAATTTAGAAAAGAGGTGATAGAAAGATTTCCAATAGGCAATTTTAGCCAGAAGAAAATAACAAAAGAATGTGGTTGATTGTCGAAGTTTCGAATTTTTTGCAAGTACAGAGAAGAAAATGATAATCTTGCGCACGCACAATCGTCTCACATTGCATTGCTTCCCCTTTTCTAAACTTGTTGAATTTTGCAAATACTGTCAAAATTCAACGTTTTTACTCCTTTTCAACTCATTCCCCACTCACCGAAGTCAGAGCCCTTGGAGATGACCTCCTTCTTGTTCTTTTTGCTCTTGCGCTGCTTGATGTCCTGAAATTTCACGAAATACTTTTTTTTTTCTGAATTTCTTGCAGTGACTTAAAAAATTGCAGAAAATTCATCTCACTTTGCTTTTTTTATTTTGAACATGAAATGTTCTGCATTTTTCAAATCGTCTTTCCCCTTTCTCTTCACTTTTTCAATGCTATTTTTGCAAGAAATTCAAGAATTTTATTGAGAGTGATTGAAACGGCATTGGAGAAGTGGAGAGCAAGAATGTGCCCAAATTCACGAATATGCAGCAGTAAGCTTCACAGTCAAATCAGTTGAGCATGTTTTCATTTTTGAGACAAGCCAAAATTGCAAGCAACTGTGAAACTCCAACTGCATGTTCGCGGATTTGAGCAGATTCGTCCCGATTTCCCCCGGACTCACATTCATCTTCTTGTTCTCGTCCTGCTGTCCCAGCTTCGTGTGATCCGTCTGAAATTAGCGAAATTAATTTTCAACGAAAGAAATCGATTTCCCCAAAATTTTAGGCCCAGTTTTGCAAAGTGGCTGTGAATGAATGATGCCCGTAGATTTATTTTACCCAAAATTCCCTTGAAATTTTATTCGAAATTTGTGTGAAACATGCCGAAACTGAAATTATCCTTAAAAGTTGTTCTAAAAGTCGAGAAAAACCTGTAAAGTTCGAAAAGAATTTTTAAAAAAAGTTGAAATTTTTTCCCAAAAATTCATCGAAACATGAAAATTTTTCAAAAAATGTTCGTTTTATCTGAAAATCTAATGAAATTCAACAATTTCAGTGGATTATCGAAATGCCTTACAGCAGATAAAAGATAGGGCAGGGTTGGAAAGTTGAGAAGGTATGTTGTGAGTGGGATACCGGGCCGTTTCTGGTTGGGCATCCACACGAATACGCAATTTTTGAGCAGCTCCTCGGCTTGCGCGACTCTCAGCAGGCGAGTAATATTTAGGCTTGAAAACGATCAAGAATTAGCAATCGTCGTGAAAAAGCGGAATTATCGCAAAAATCGAGAAATGACGACCGCGGAAAACGAGGCGCAAGTGGCATGCGTATGAAATGGCGCGTAAGACCAGAGCCGATGACACTTGGCGCAGGAATTGTTGTATTCGTCGACTTGTTTCGTGGCTTTTCTCATTTTTCGAGATTTTCATGGTTTTTATTGGTTTTCTGTGTACCTGCGGTAGAAGCACCAACATGAGTCGACGTCCGAAGATAAAAATCAACGAAGCGACAACAACTAGGATGGAGGCGGCCGAGAGAAGGACGAAATGGCGATTCCGATCGGGAAAGGGGAAATGACCGAGCGAAAAGACGGTCGTCGTGGCGAATCGCTCGACTGCAGAAGCACTGCTAATTGGCAAAATCGAGGAGATGATACACGACGAGCAATATGATACGACGAAATTAGCGAAATTACGAGGGTAAATAGTGAGTGGAATGGTGGAATTCGACGCGGGAAATTGGCAATTGCCCCGGGCCCGGGAGCAAAACGGCAGACTAGGCAAATTGGATATGAAATCGATGGATGCGGTCACAGCGTCTCACAGCCACAACAATCGAATCGTACGCCTGGTCTATTGTAGGGGGAAAATATGAGCGAAAAAGAGGCGAGGCGCAGAGGCGGAAAGGAACGGGCAAGAGATCGGAGAGATGATATGCAGAGATACGGGGCCGATGCGAGTCGATGTAGAATGCAGAGTGAGTCAAACGAGGCAGCGCTGCTACCGCTGCTGATGGTGGCCTTTGATGCGCCCTGCTAACTCCCACCAGCCCCTAGCCGAGTGATTGATTCCAAATGCAGACGAATTACGACCCGCAAATGGACCCCCGCCGCAAACGAATCGCATATTCGAAAATGACGCTCGAGAAAATGCGTGGAGACTTACGAAAACAAGCAAGATATGGGTATTGAAGATGTTATCAAACATGGTAAAAAGCCAATGGACTCGTTTACAGCAGCAGCATGGTGGTGGCGATTCTTCAAAAATCACATTCTTTCTGATGTCAAATTTTTGATGCATCAAGTTTCATATTTTCTGTCTAGTCTAGAGGGTGGATAACATTTATGGACCCAGAAATTTAGATGAGTTGTAGTTTGATTATTTGAAGATGCTTTTGGTGTGTATGGAAAAGTTTCGAACGAAGTTCGGGGTATTTCCATGAAAATGAAAATCAAGAAGTTTGCTTGAAGATTCAGCCGACCATATCTGCGAAATTATAAGTCAAAAGCGAAGGAAAAATGGAAAATGAATGAAAACGATGCGAAATGAGGACACAAACACAAGCATACAGGGGACAGGGAAATAGAATGGAATAGGGTATGGGAAAGACAGCTAGAGTGAGGAATCGTACAAAATCGAGAAAGGTAAGGCGAAAATAATACTGAATTCAAAATGCAAGAGGGAACACTGGAAAACTATCTGTCGAGAGGTCTGAAACTGGCAATGTTTACCTTTGAAAAATTTAATAAAGTTGTTGTACGATTGAAAAGTCTTCATAAAATTCGACAATTTCAGTGAAAAATCTACGATCATTCAGTAGTAGGAAATTTTGCAACATTCTTGGTTGATGATCGATAAATCACGATTAGGTAGTCATCATCACATCATCATTGAATAGGGCCCTATTTGGACTATCGCTTTGAAAGATTAGATTTTGCCTTGAATAGGGTAGGGAAGGGTCGGGGTTTTTTTTGCCTGGGTAAATGAATGAGCGAATCAACCGACTGCATTGTAGCATTGCATTATCTATCGCTCTCTGCCTCGATGCGCCTCCATCTCGCACCGTTCGATTTGGCTTGGCGCAAAAACGGTGAAGTTAGGCAGGCCGATGGAATGACAGACGAGAAAAATGCGGTGAGTGAATTGCGAGTTTTGATTTGGTCCTGGGGAGCGAAGAGTGAAATGTATCGTTTTTGCTATTCAACACAGCGAGTAGAGAATGGCAAAATACGACAATTTGATGATGAGAGAGAAACGATAGGGGACATTGAGACATATCGAAGTAAGATAGAGAAAGTAAACGATTTGTAGAGAAAATGTGCAAAAGAAAAAGAAAGAACGCCGCGATGGCGAGACACAAAAGAGGATTTGTCAATGAAAATTCGACACCATTCAGCGATGATTTTTGCTACCAATTGGCTCAGGGGATTGGGGGATTGGGAAATCCGTACAAATGAAAAGTAAACATTGAGACTTTTGTTTGAAAATTATGGATATCATGGAAGATACGAGTAGTTTCGTTATGAAATAATTGGTTTTAAAATACAAGGAACAAAACTTTCACTTCCTCTATTTTGGTCTTCATGATTTTTAAGATAGAAATCACAGTATTTGAATCGAATGTACCTTTCTGAAAAGTTTGAGTTCAAAATGCCCCAGCGAAGATCTTCTACTCGCCCAGGGACTGTCCTCGTCGAAGCACAGCTGCATGCATCCGGAACAGTCGCAATATCCCTTGTCGTCGAGTTGGCACTCGGGCGGGGGAACGTAGACGGGGAATTTGTCGGTTTTCTCCTCGTCCTCGACCGATTCCTCGCTTGGACCGTCGATTGTGATTTCCGGAATTTGAGACGGTAGATTTTCGCTATCAGTTGACATCAGTTATCGAGATTTTTGGAGTTTTCAGGGATTTCTGCCCCTAGCCGAGAATAGAATTCAAAAACTAGCCCGGATGATGGGAACTATACTGGAATGAGACTGAAGAATGCCGCGTTCGCGGAGCTTTAATCGGCTTTTAATTCAAAATTGCATAATTGCAGCGCGTCCTATAGTAATTACGCGATGGGAGGAGACTCATTTCTGCTGCTTCCGTTCAGCAACTGCGACTCGGAGTGTGGAAATTTGAGCCCGAAACATTATTCTAGGACCAAAAGTGACGCTGAATCACTTATTTTATAATTTAAAAGCCATTTTCTTAATTAGTTACTGACCCACGCAACACTTTGGCCCCATAATTTCCAAAATATTCAACCAAAATAGGGATAGAATTAGAAAAAGTCAAGTTCAAACGATAATTACAAGCGTGAACGAATATAATTGGAAAATGAGGCGAGGGAGTTACACTGAAACAAAAAATGGTGTGAAATTCCGGTAGCTGCGCTGGAACCGTTTGTAAAACCGATGAACTTTCGATCGAAAAAATAAAAACATACGGGGAAAATATCGAATTGTGAGTGATGAATATGCAATGACAATATGGCGATACTTTGAGCAGTATTTGATAAGGAAGAAATGATAAGCTAGCGATCTTCACCTCCCACTGATGAAAACAACCAGAACGAGGGAATGCTTTTTTGACTGAGGAATGAAATCAAGCACACTACGATTTAGTGATCAGTTAAAAATAGTTCCCTAAATCAATTGGAATTTCATAATAAGCGTAGAGGGCGCAAGTGGATTTTGAAATAAGAAAACTGGCGGATAAAACTTTACCTATATGGAAGTCCAATTTTTACTGATTCTAAATTTTTTTTACCGTTTTCGAAATGGATAATCCCATAGAAAGTTGTGACGTCTTCCGAATTTTCACTCTTGCTAACATTTTTTTTCGTCAAATGAATTCGCGTTCAAGATTTTTGAATACATCCAAACGATTGAAAATTGTCCAAAATCGTCATCTCTTGTTCATTAGAGAGAAGGCGCGATCAGGGTCTCCCCATGTGTAATTCCTGTCTAAAGGTTACCGCAAGGTTCTAACCCATCATAAACCGCTGGAGGATTTGGTGAGATGATCCAAAATGTCGTTTATTTGGCATTTCGAAGCTTTGAAACCCGGACTTGACGGGTTGTCGCGAGTTCGCGGGGTATCAAGGAAGGAAAGTTGTTCACCTATCCTTTGGCCACATTTTTGTCAAAAGGAACTTTCTCATGAAACCTCTTAATTTTCAAATATTCTAGGTGACGAAAAATTCCTTTATAAAACTCGCTTCAAAAATTTGACTTCACTTGCGCCCTCTAAACGGGAAAAGTTGCTGATAAAATTTTCATTGAAAAATGAATGCAACATATCAACGAAATGTTTTCGAATGGTTACATTCTAGCGTGGACTATTTTTTATAATCATGCATTTTCAGACATGTCAAAGAACCTAAATATTGTGTCAGAATGAATTAGTCTGATCCACGTTTTTTTTTTTTCAAAACTCACCTAACTAAGGGAAAATTGCAAAGCCAACTTTGTTTTTCTTACGGGCATCTTTCTTTAATTTTGTGCCACTTTGAACTTACCGTAGATCCCACCCTTCTCATGCAAATTGTATTTTTTTTCGTACAAACCTTGATATGCTCAGGTTTCTTTGGGAACGGTACTTCCTTGTTGCGAGCCGTATACAGATTGTTGTTGTTTTGTACACCTGAAATTTTTGATAAATAAAAATCGATTTTAGAATAAAAAGATACAAATAAAAAAAGAAGGGTTTAAAAATTCTTATCTTTCAGACTCGAACAAATTATTTCTGAGCACAAAAAAATAATAGAATTTGGAAAATCTTTATAACGAGACTTCTAAAAACTTAACAAGCAAAAACCCACCAATAGAGCTGTGAAAGAAATATCGTGCTTCGTGCTCGCCGAATACTAACGGTGAGCACGATAGCATATCTTTTCAGTGAAGTGAAGAAGACATGTTCCATTCCTCTTTCAATAAGGCATGCATTATTATTTCTGCGGGTCGAGTTTTTAGAAGTTTATTAATAATTTAGGAGAAAAAATACCTGTAGTGGGTTTCTCGAGAGTAGATGCCAATTTGTAGGAATTGGTGTCAGTGATAGGCATATTGTAGTTGCTTGTGCCGAGATCGGAAACTGAGGAGAATTGCGAGTTGATGTGGGTTGCTGAGGAAAGACGCGAGGGGACTGACTGAAAATAAAGACAGATGGGTGATAAATTTGGAATGAAAAGTAAACATTCGTCAAAGGTTCATCATTGACACGATTACTTGTTACTCGATAAGGAAGATAAAATGGAAAAGGTAGTTCAAATATTCATTTTTCAAACTTAATGAAGTGAGAAAAATAAAATTGTTGAGTGAGTATAGAAGCCAAATGAACTTTTGGGATTGATAATCATGGGAAAATCTGATATCAATATGATCGGCGAGTTATTCAGAGCAGAATTCTTTTTAGATCTTCAAAAATAGACCAGTAGGAGCAAAGCTTTGTCAATTTTTGTGCGACGCATTTTTTCTGCAATCGCTCCCCATTTTATTTGGCCAGTCATTTCTCAATGCGTTTCGACAAGATACCGAATTTGAATGTTATCATTCGCGAAACTGGCAGTTATTGTGGAGTTCAAGGCAGGGCTTCATTATTCAATTTTGATGCGCAGTAGAACGTTGTTGTCTGGTGAAATAACTTTGAGCATTTTTCGTAGATTTTCAACCCGAGGAAATTTTTTCAAACTCAATGTACTATTTGTTGGTGAAAAAAGGTGAGACATGTGATAGGCAAATCGATATCGTAGTTTCAGAATCCGTTTGAAAGTTTTGTGAAAATGACTTTATCTTCGAGATACAGGAGTCTCGACACTCAAATGTCGAGATTTCTGAAGGTTTTGAGTGAAGTGTACAACTACAAAGCTTGAGGGAAAAATTCATAGTATATCACACAAAAACAGTTTCCCATGACTATCAACTAGGAACCCGGTCAGATGGATCGAAAAAAGTTGCCGAAGATTTCTAACGCATAATTCGAATGCTAATTTTTGCATTCTGGCATCTTTAAGTATGGGTGTGGCATTTATGGAAAGCTCTATTCTTATATTTGCTTCTTGATACAGTAGCCCACTTATGTTAACAAGTTCGACTTTCCATTTGCTTTACTCCTTTTTGGGTAGGTAAACGTTTTCCGACGGCTATGATTCATAGTCTTACACTCTTATGTCTATTATCGGAAGGAATTGTTTGGAAAGTAGCAAATTCATTAGCCTATCGAGTTTTCAAGAAACTAGGAAAAATTGGAATAAAATCATCTTCTTGAACTACCTGAGATGTTTCCGACATGTAGATTCCAGGACGCTGTTGATGCTGAGCGAAGAGGGTCGAATTTGTCGGTCTCTCATCAGTGCCCTCCACTTTGGTTGACAGATTCGAAAACATTCCATTGCATTCTAGAAGTTTTCGAAATCATTTAGAAAATTTTTCATCGAAACTTATGAAATTATCAAATTCTGATCATGTTGTTCCGTTTTTTTTAAATAAATATAAACAGGGTTGCAAATTTGAGACCCGATCGGACATTGAAATCCGACATGATATAAGAGAGAGAGGCAGAAAACGACGAAATAATACAGGGGACATAGAGTGCAAAAGAAGGGAGGAGAAGGACCCGATCGGGTTTTTCCGGGTTTAAATTTGTAACCTTGAATATAAAGAAATCCGTCTCTAACAACAAAACTTTTTTTTTCTACTCTATTTCTAATTATCATCATTTTTAGATTCTGCCAAGTTTAGACATTCAGTTTCAACGAAAACGATAATTAGAAGAAAAAAACTTACGCGGTCCAAGGACCGTCTCATCTGGACTCATAATTTTCCTGTTGACGTCACGAATTAAATATTTCTGAAAAAATAGAAAATAATTCAAGATCCAAAAAGAAACTAAAAGAGAATTCAAATTTCGACAAGTTTTTCATTTGTCAGCATGAAATTGCAGCGCTTATAAAAAGCATCGAAAGGGGGAGAAAAGGGGAGGGAGACGTGGAGAGTCAATTTCGCAATCTTTGAAAACAAGCCAGATGCAATGAGGCAATAGAGAGCTGTTCCAAAATTATTTGATAAAAATAAACTGGGAATTCTCACAAACAATATCCTTTTCGTATGTTTCATTATGTGACTAGAAAATTTTAAAAAAATACATTCACTCTAAGAGGCTGCCCTTATCGCATTTAGGCTTAAAATACATGGAATTATAAGGCTTATCAGGAAAACGTTCAGAGTAATGAGCAATCCAGCAACTTTTTGACTGTTAAGAAAAATGATTACCTCTTCAGGTTCAGTGACTTTGGGATCGACTTTGATGCTGTGGTTGACGTCCTTCAGAAGCGAGATGCCGCGATTGTACGACCAATTCGGCATCTGAAATTTATGCATTTGACACAATTTTGCTCCTTTTTAAGATGGTAAAACGGAACAATTTCTTTCAGAAAAATGAATAAATTTAGGAGAAAATTGAATCCCTACCCCCATTTCCATGGTGCTGATTTGGTCCAATTCAACGACTTCGTCAGTAGGATTGCCGCATCTGTACCTACTGGGCGGGGGCGGTCCATCCAAAGCCCCATACTTTTCGACCTGCGCCTTGGCAACCTGTCCCCTGCCCGCGTCCTGCTCGCTCAAATCTGCCACCTCCACGTCGCCCCCGTTGTCGATGAAATCCATATCCGCGTCGTCGAATTTTACCCTGGATTGAAGGAAATCATAAAGCTTTGAAAATAATGAATTGAGCAAAATCTCTTATAAAGATGTCACGAGACGGGATAATAGTTTCGAAAATAAATTCGATCTTCTTTCAGTATATCTTCGATGCGAACAGCCGTAATATTCGCAGCAACTTACAAGAAGAATCGATATTTAGTTATTTTTGATCAAATGAAAAGAAGAGCTCACGGTTTGTTTCTCGTCTCGTATTCATAATCCGACTTGGTGAATTGAGCCTGAAAAATCGAATTTCATGAGCAGTGAAGATGAAATTGTACCGGATCGAACTCGTTTGTACCCACCCAAGCCCCTTCTTCCTCCCCATCTTTGTCAGCACTGCTCTTGTCGATGATCTTCTCGCGACCCGAAGAGCTACCGTAATCGGTCTGAAATATTGTTCGTCGAAGAGTAAGAAATAGAAGTAATGGGAAAATATCGATAATGGAGAAAAACAGCATGAACCGAGGAGTCGTCATATCGTTTCGTCTACTCCACATTAATTCGTATGCCATGATATAATTGTCCAAGCAAATTGCAAAATCCAAGAATTTTGACCTGTTTGGTTTTTCCCTTGTTGCGTTTCTGAACGGGCTCGCGACGCACTGGCGGAGGGGAGGAAGACGCGACGCGGTCACCGAGATAGGCGCCATGAGCTGGACGGGAAGAGCGCGGTTTGCCTGAGAAATTAGCTTTTTAATTTAAAATTCTTGGAATTTTATGGTAATATCTGTACCCACTACATATTAGCAAGTTTTAGAGATTCGAAAATATCGCAAAGTCGCAATTTGAAGAGATAGAATGTAAAAGTGAGTGAGACTTAGTCAACCTTCTCCCATCCTTACACAATATTTTGCAAAGTTGCGACGTTACTATATTTCCGAATGGCCGTTTCAAAGAGGTAATTTAGAAATAAAACTGACCAATTCCAAGAGTAGTGGCTTCTTCCTCCTTCTTGACATCTTCCGCGTGCACTTCGTCGACGATGCGCTTGAGAATGACATTCGTTTTGCCCTCGTCGCCGTCCGCGCTCAGGTTGTTCAGCACCATTCGACCGTCTTTGAAACCCTGAAAGTACGCAAATAATTAGAGAAAATATACAAGATTCGTGAAATTCGAAAACTGCTTACAATTTTGGAAGCCTCCTCGAGCAATCCCTTAAACATGCGATCGTCCATCGACTTCACCATCTCTTTGCATTTCGCGTCTTCCACAGGCTGAAAAACGATCTTTTCAAGAAAGAAATCGATGTCTTCTAATGTTCATAAGATTTGATGTTGAAAAATAAGAAATGGCGAATAGTTTTTCCTTCAAAATCACACACAACACTCACAACATTGGTGACGGAACGACTTTTGGCGCTCTTCTGCTTCTTTCGATCGGACATCGTGGAGACGTCGGACTAAATGAAGGCTGAAAATATAGAAAATCATTTCTTATCGATTCTTCTGGTTTCCAGTAAATTGATCCTCATTGAAAAGTTTAAAATGCAAAAACAGCAAATTGTTGTGCAATAAATATTTTGACTTGAGGAGAAGTTAGCTGCAGATTTCATGTTTATCACTTTAAAAGGATAAATAGTCGATAATTTGGCCACCTGTTGTCAGATGTTGCTTGACGAATTAGAATACCCGGGCTGAGTCTCGGCCTCTGTCGGGAACGGAAGGGAATCCGATGAAATGGCCGGTGGAATCGACCTGCTCTGCACAACTCTGCACTCGCTCGCTGATCGACAATCAATACGCAAAACACCTGCAAAAACGAGTCTAAGAGACATAATTCAGAGGGCTATTAGCCCGCATAAGAGAAGACGAAAAATATCACGCTGTGATAAAGATTATAGCAAATTTAGGTGGAAAGTCGCAGAAGAAATCCGTCGATATTCAAAAAATTGAAGAGATGGGAATTGATTCCTACGACATTTGACAAATAGAGCGCCGTAGAAAGAGAGCGAAAAGAAAACAAGAAAGAAAATACAAAGTGAAAAGCGAAAATGAGAATGAAAAATTAAAAATAGAGATTTATCGATTTTTTCTTTGAATGAATTGAATCAATTGGTGATTTTGTGTGTATTTCTTGCATTTTCATCCATTTTTAATTTTTCTTCCTCTTTCGACGTAGCTAGAGAGCGCAAACAGTTTCCCAAATTGCACTCAATGTTGTCAAATGGGGTGGTAGAATATCCTCAAAAGTGTAACTAAGATATTGGAGAAGTCAAAAAATAAAAAAAAAACCCAAACCCAGAAAAAATAATTAAACCAAACTTCAAAATGGACACACTATTTGGAACCAAAAGACGCTTGTGCTCGGTTATGTCGAAATATTTTGGGCTAATTTTTGGCATAGAACTGTTTCATGGAATTTATCATCGATCTAAACTGCCTTTTTTTATGTATTCGCGATCTGAACATGACTTGCTTCCTATTTTGGGGTCCCCGTACTACCATTTTTGGACACTGCCTCGCTTTTGAAGGGGACAGAGTTTGCGTTCTCTAGATGTACTCAAAAACAAAATGAAAACAGAATTCATTTTTATTCAATCTGCTAGATGGAAAAGATGCTCAATTTCTGATGATATCACAAATCTTCATCCATTGCAATTTCCTTCTAAAAATACGGATTTATTTTCCGTAAGTCCTTGAAAAAGGCAATTGAACAAATATACGTCGTCGAAATTAACACCGCAAAAGTGGAACGTGAAAATCGGGAAATGAGAAATGAGCTGAACCCTCGAAAGATAACAAATGGATGACCTCGTTTTTCATCAGGTCGAAGAAATTGAAGCCAGTGCAAATTTTGGTTTTGAATTGTTTCCATTTTTGTGAATGTGCCTAGAATAATGTTATGATTGTTTTGGGAGATTTTTCTTATTTTGTAGTTTAGTGCGAAGGAGCTGAAATTTCCGGGTAAAATGTGAATTGCAACGATCATCAAATTGCAGTGAAAATCGTCTAGAACATTGCGCGTCTAGACATCTTTTCTTCCGTATTCTTAGTGTATCCATATTTCAATATCTGGCAGTGTACGCGATTTCTTTAGAGTTTACTTTGAGTACAATGCAAAAGTGGATGACTAATAATGTCGGATACTGTAACGAAAACCGGCTAGTGTATCTAGTGGACGTTTTTTTTCTCTTTTGCGTATTTTAACGTACCCAGTGCGATATCTAGGAGTGCAACGATATGTGAGTGTCTATTCACATCTTCAACAGCTCAACGGCCCTTCATAACATTTTCATTTCATATTTCATTGGCTTTTCTCCCTTCATAGTCCATTGCTTTTCGACTCTTCTCGGTTTCATAGATCTTCTCGCATTTTCCTCAGTGACTTTGTCATGCTATTTCCGTCTCTCTCTCAATATCATTAGTTGTTTTTTCGACAGATGAAAATTTTCAGCTGATTCCACTTCGTCGTTTTGCAAAACGGCCGTTAGATTCGCTGCATTGTAACTCTGACAACGCAATATTCGACCACTTTAATAGGACTACGTAAAGACCAAATATGCATTTTCATAGGTGAGACGATACAACTTTATTATTTAGCCTTTCAGAAATTTTTCTTGATTTATGAGTTTGTTCAATATTCAATATTCGATGTTTCTAATGTCTATAAAAACATAAATTAGGCCAGAACTAATTTCTAACTGAATTTTTAGAAGCCTTAGATTAGTTAGGAACAAAATTAACTTTTTCGGGCAAATTTCTCGTCGAGTCCCGGTAACATTCTGCAATAATATCAGTCATTAACGAAGCGAAAGCCATATCACTTATGTGCATAAGCAATTAGTTTATCGCTAGACGTGATACGTTTGATTGGATTTGAACGGGTAAAAAAGTAGTCGTTGCGATGTTGGATAAATGGTTTTTTGGTTTTAGCATATTGAATTCCATATTATCATATCTAAGGACATATCCCCGTTCTTCATTCTTCCTGTGTTCTCGTTCTCCCTGCTGCCTGTGACAGTGTGCAGGATTGGACTTTTGCCTATTTTAGCCGCTCGTCCCATTTGCCGTGTGTTACCTCTGCCCATACATAGGCAATAGGCCTTGCCTTCTGACTGCTTGGAAGTCGAGCAGTCAGAAGAAGAAGAGCGGAAACGTTTTTGCCCTTCCAAGAATAAGCCAATTGCTCATCCTCATCCTTTCATTGTCATAAGCATTCCAGCTCTTCTACTGGGGACGACAGCGTTCGATACATTTATTAAGATCCGATATTGCCAGATACCATAAATCTATAGATTCTGATCTGAATATCCGGATTTCCCTCTTTATTAATTATGAAGCACTCGCTTCGCACTGTCAAAGAACATCATAATAAGAGAAAGTAGGTTTTCATTTCTATTCCCGCTAAAATAATCATAGGAGGTGAAATTGTGTTAGTTTTGTGACATTAACACACGGATATCGAATAACTGTAAAGATAAGGTACATGTACTGATCATCGGTGTCAAAATCAATGCTAATATCAGTCTTATGGAGCCTTACGATTTATTAGCATTTTCATGTCTATTTTTTTCAGTCATCAAGCTACTCGTTTGGGAAAAACCCCCAACAAAGATGCAAGCACCGATTCAAACGCTCAAGATAGTTTTATTCCGAAAGGATGGAATTTTGATCCGAGTAAGAAAATTTAATTTGTAAAAACGAAATTGTCATGTAATGCTATAATAATTTCTCTACGAAGTACTAACTTCCCGAAACTCTAAACGAATTAAATGGGTGATGAAACGCTGTTTTTCCTGGTGTGCAAAGTATATTCTCATTGTCTTCCGAGTACGTTCGACTAATTGAGAGAACTAGACAACTGGACAGTGGAAAAAATGAAAATGAGTGAGATAAACGAGGAACTTGGGAAACTTTGCCAACGTTTTAAGTCATTCTTAGAATTTCTACTTTGTAACTATGTTCAAAGGAATTTCAAGAAAAAGAAATGACGAAAGAATTTAGATTTCCCTGCGCCTCGCTTGAAAATCGGAACGATTTTGGAGGCACGAAAATTGGAAAATCAAGAGGATGAAGTTGTACCGAACAGCAACGATTGCGGTATTTTCTTTTTAGAATTTTACAATAACACGAGTATCCACGGAACAAAGTATTACATTCAATGCCTACCTTTGACTTTTCACTGAAATTTTATGCGTTCGAAAGTGTTCATCTGCCAATTTGATGAATGGGCGAAAAGTTCAACGATATATCATGTGAATATTTGGATGTTGAACTTTTCATGATGTAAAACAAAAAACACGATGAAATGGCTTCGTCATTCAGGATTTTCCGGCTCCAATTACCTGCATCCGCTGCGTGAAATCGGTGGACATCAACAAGGGTAAACTAAAACTTACAAAGTGCAAATATTTGCACGAGATTTTAAAAATCATACAAGGCAATGCTGGGAGTCGGTATATTTCGAAACTGCAATTAAAATAGCACGATAATTGAATTCACTTCTGGTCTGTTCTCAGGTTCTATTTCCGCATTTTTTAACTTACTGATTTAGAACAAAATGCTATGCAGATGTAAATTATATGTAGAAAGGCTTGATTTTATTTTTCACGCTATGAAATATGTGGCTTATTCTAGGCAATTGTCATCGGGACACATTATGACATTTGTGCAGAATAACTTCGTTAGAAATCGTGCTTCATATTAGAAAGGGGTTATGCGCTCGCAAAAATGAATGCGAGATTTTCGAAGTCGGCGTCAAGTCTCACAATCAGACCTGCAAGTGAACTTACTCAATTATGAGTCTGATCTCGGTCGCTGACTTTATTAGTCATCAGCCATTTTCCTGCCAAAGTGATTGTTTTCTCAGCCTGACATCATGTCTCCTATACACTTACTTCGTTGTTCCTATCAAAACACTACGATTTAGAAAAGCAAAAATTTGACTTACTCTTGGATTATTCGCGACCAATAATTCCATCAAGACTAAAATTCTAAGTCTCCCCCAACTTTTTAAAAACTCGTGAGTGATATCAGTCGCGATAAACCATTCTACTGATTAGTATTACGAGCAAGAAAGAAGAAATATTTTCATAGAAGTTGGAAATGAGATTATTGACCGACAAAAAATTCTTCACTCAATTTAACCTTTCTAGTTTTGAAAATTCGACAATTCGTAAATCACAATTTCACGCTTGGGTAATTCGTTTTATTGACTTGAGCTACATCACTCGTATGAATCTTCTCCTTGCTTACTTCTAATTTTCCTGTCGCTCAAATCCATGCTCCTTCAGCCTGATTAATCGCGATGATATCGCGCAGCTGCTCAGTCTCCACAGCGATGTCCTCGCAACAGTACGCCGTGCACTATCTGCAGCAGCGTCGAATGCATCAGACACCGCACGTGCAGGCTCATTGCCATGCACTACACTGGCAGTACAGAAACAGACAGTTCAACAGGAACTTCGCTTACGGAGTCGTCAAGTTGTAAGTTAATGAATTAGCTTCAATTTTTATCGTTTGATTGATTTTATGCAATTTATCATTTTTCTGATGAATTTTCTGCCATTGATTTGATTTTCTTTGCTTACTGAATCATTCTGTAATCAGGAATACCCTAACTTCAGAGTCGAACTTTTTTTTTTTCAACTCTGACTTCGTGCACCCTTCGCTGTAATGTGTAATCGCGCTAAAGATTTTTGACAAGCCTTTCTTTAATTTTTTACACAATCGATTTCTTACTCTGCACTTAGATATCTCAGACAGTTTCATCTCTACGTAGTGCAAGGAACTTGAATTCTACAAAGTTCTAAGCAAGTTTGAACGAATTGGTATCCTCCTTTTCCATATTTGGATTGCTAGTTCCTCCCCTTCCTGCCTTCCGTCCTGACTGCTTAACTCATTCTGTTGCATTTTTGATAGGCTCATCATTCGCCGATTGAGCTTTAATCCCCCTTCGATTGGCACAAAAATACACATATCGGGAGGACAAAAATGAATCCATTTACGGAGGTAAACTAGATTGACACGAAAGTAACGAAATTCGATATAAGGAAGTTAGAAAAACTCGATTGTTAGCGTAAACCTCAAACATGAAAATACGAACATGTGGAATCCGTCATTATCGAATTTTGATGAAGATTCTTGTTTTTTGAAAAGTTCTTGCAAGGGAAACTATCAGTGTATTACTCATAGATCCGCTTAGTTTTCAGGGTAAGTCGATTCCGGGCATTCCGATCATGGGTATGATATCACGTCGAAAAATGCTAGGCGAGAACTCTAAGCTCACAGTTGGCTCCGAAATTTTCGCTTTCAAAGCTTTGCTGTTGCTGCTAGTATGATATTGTACATGATCGTTTCGCGATATACGCTAATTTTGCATGTTAATGCTTGTAGTGCAAAAGAAAGAAGCAAACTTGGGAGACAAATTCGAAATTAAGATGCATGTTTAACGTTTTTCGACCTGATATCCGTGACCGGCATGCCCGAATTGAATTACCTTGGAAAAATGAAGCGAATCAGTGAGTAGCACACTGATAATTTTCCTTATTAGAGTTTTTTTTTTTTTAATCTTTTTCAACGCTATTATTCTTGAAAGCTGGTCGAACTTTTCAAATTACCTTTTTTCAACTGACAAAACTTTTCAAGAAACCACGTTTAAGTAACCAACTTTGCTTCCAGCGTGAAAGATTTTTCTCAGCTCTTCTGGATAAAGTTGAACTTCATTTCTATCGGTGCGGTAAAAATTTCAGATTTAAGTGCATTACTTCTGGAGTATGTTTCGAAAGAAAAACCTATTTTCTATCTCGTTCTTTCCGGAGATCTTAATTTTCATCTTTATTATCTATCAAGAGATGAAATTTTCTGTGTATTTCTGCAAGAATCCGAAATAGCTCCTAAAATGAAATGATCCACCATTCCATATAAAGAAACGCTCTCATAGCAACGCCAGGAGCAGAAAAACGAAGAGGAAGAGAAGCATTAGGATTGAATTACTGAATTACCAACTACACTGTCTGCGGATTACGAGTTATTCGAATGAAGTCTCCTTAGTCGAATTTAAAATATGGAAATTTGTAAAGTTGCAAAAACACTACATGGAAAAAAGCTTGAAAGTGCATTTCTAAGTTCCTCTGGAACATGGCTATTTTGAGACGGATATTTTAGACTTCGAACTCCGCTATATCATATATTAGGCAAATTGAAATTTGAAAGGTCGAAATCGGAAGCGTTCTATATGAAGAATTGACGATCTCTAGATTTTTTCTCACCAAAGAAATTGACATTCCATTCCCGCCCTGTACTCATCCAGAAAATCTTATCCAGAATGAATGCATTTCCATTTTGATGAAATAGATGCTTATTTTCGAAATTTTATAAATAGCGCTACAAAATACGTTTCGTGAGAAACCAGTGAATTCTCTGTATTTTGAACAAGAGCACATTTTCTTGAACTTTCAACTGAAATTTGGAATCTTCTAGACTTTCGTATAAAATTCACCAGGCACGCGTTTTCTGTTTTCTTGTATAATCAGCCAGCCCGAATCAGAATTCAGAAAATTTTGGACTAGTCATACTTCCGTTTGAATCGAATTTCAAATCGCTCGCTTATGACATTTGATCCTCGGCTTAATTTGTTTATAGCATACCTATATCAGGAGCATCATTTTCTGCACTTTTTCATGCCATTTTTTACTTCTTGAAAATAAAAATACCACGTTTATTCACTAT
Organism: Diploscapter pachys; assembly: GCA_002287525.1. Classification (NCBI taxonomy): domain Eukaryota; kingdom Metazoa; phylum Nematoda; class Chromadorea; order Rhabditida; family Rhabditidae; genus Diploscapter; species Diploscapter pachys. The sequence continues at coordinate 134,379 of LIAE01009985.1, forward strand.
CATGTGTGCACGAAATTTTGGTTTGAATACTTTAAAAGACGGTAATTCAATTTCAAGTATCTCGAAGTCGATATCTAATTGCAAGTTTTTAAATCCCAATTTTCATTACGTTTGGAGAGTTTAGTAACTTTTTTCATATTCATCATCAGCACTACTCTATTTCCAATTCGTGTGAACTTTCTAAATAATTATTATAGGTAAAATAGGAAAATTTTCTAACAAGGAGGCGCTCACCTAATATCATAGGTAATTTTTTCACCAATTGGGGGTTTCGAATGTTCTGATCGCGATTCTGAAATCGAAAAGTGCAAATGTGACCTTCCTAGATTTTGGCATCTATACAACTGTTGGTCGATGCGAGAAATAACATGTGAACATGAGATAATTAGAATATGCAAATTTGACATCCCAATTTTTTTAATCTCTCATTTTCGTATGATATTTCTCGAGCCGATCAACAGTTGTATGGATGCTGAAATCCAGGAAGGTCACGTTTGCACTTTAAACTTCAGAATCGTGATCAGAACATTCGAAACCCTCAATTGGTGAGAAATTACTTAAAAAGCCATATGACATTAGTTGAGCGCTCCTTATAAAATGATGCATTTCTGTTTCTCATTCCAAATCAAGCCCTTTTCATAAATGGGAATAATCTGCATTTCTTGCAATCAACTTGTTTTTGTGAGAGATATGTTATTCCTTTCCTTGTCTGTGCACAATTCAATAGGACTTCTTCTTTTCTTATCATATCAACGCACTGCTGCATCACTTTACGTGGCGCATTTGCCTTTTTGTCTATTTTCGACGGTCTTGAAGGATTTGCAAGGGATAAAGCAAAAAAATCCCTCTGAGCTTTATTGGATAGCATATGATATTGGAGAGCGACGATTTTTATTGATTACAAATTTCTTGCTCACTTGCGAGTATATCGCTGCGCACCAAAATTTATTAATGCATCCTAAAATAGACAGACACCTTGCCCTACCAACCCTTCTACCTTTACCCTATCCCTCTACTATTACCCCAATGTATAGTCCAACATTGGTTGAACAGATTCACGACGATACTCATGCAATCCAAATCATTTTGGGAGCGATAGTAGTTCAATTTTCGTAAATCAAGTCTTATGTCAATATCATGAATCAATTTGCTTATTCTTGCATCATAGAGAGCCAAAAATCACTTATTCAATTTGTCAACGCGTTAGTTCATGTAAATAATATAGGTTTGGTGCATAGAGATCGTTACCCGCTTTCTTCATGCAAATGCATAAATTAGGAAATTATTTACACACAGCAAGTTTTACGTAATATTTTTCTCATAATCTATTGATCAAGCTTGAAGAATTTTACGATCATGCAATTATTTTCTTTTTATAATTCGGCTTATGATTATGATATTACGCAAGATCTGAAAAATCAATTATCTTCCAACGCTAACTCCGTTAAAAATTGCTCTGAAAGGTGCTCTATGATTTTTAAAATCTATAATAAGCAACTCGCTTAGCACTCGGCTCTCAATATACAGAGATAATCTAAAGCGCGATAAGTAAGATAAAATAAAGAGGCTGGGGCTTAACTTGGTCTGCGAAACATTCAAACACACTACTGCTGCAAATTGATTATCGGACTTATTTGTACCAGAATAAGTAATTCCCAGTTCATATGCATTAGGATAATCTGCATTAAACCACCTGCAATATAATTCCGATTTGTATCAGTTGGTATTTCCCTCGTTATGCGAATTGGAATAGGAAACCTAAAACCGGCTGGCGATAATTTGCCAAGTTATGGGCAGACGTGCGACGTGTTGCTATGAAAGATTGAAAGATTTCGGCGCACAGCCTCAATTTTCAGCCTATCTCCTTATTTCTATATGTTTTCATTCCGCATTCGCATCATAACTTCTTGCTTTATTCCCCATTCTTGAACCATATAAATATCAGCTAATGATGCTGAGAAAGACTCCGATTCTTTCCGGGGAAAAGGCAAATGCCCCTTCCTTTATTCATTTTAGGAAATGACTCTTTGGCTCGTGTAGACTTCATTCATTTATTCCTCAAATTTCATTAGGAGCAGTTTCAAGTTATTTTTGTAATTCGATTTCGAGCTGATGTTTCATATTCCGAAGAATTTTTACGCATTTTGACACTAATCATTCGCTTCTCGATTCGAAATTCACGCATAACCAGTGATTATTTGCCAAAATGTGTACTTGAAGACGTGTGACTCCGTCATTTCGCGAGAAGCCTACAATTTGACAACATTTCGACAAAACTGACACCGAATCATTTCTAAATTCGACACTGACTTATCAAAGCTTTTATAATTATTTCCTACTAGTTTTGGACGGAGTACCTTCAAATTTCCGAGGATGAATTCGGCCGTGCTGCAGGGCTCGATCATGGCCACCTCGCACGGCATCAGTCGACTCAATCGACACAAAAATGGCCGCAACTTTTTTATCGCTCCCAAAGACAGACTCCTCAGCATTATCCGCCATGAAAATTCGTCAAAGTAATGAAAACTTAGCGTCAACTGACCTGATAATTAGAGTCCCAAAGCTCCGCCTTTTTGCAGAAATCACAAACAAAGGGAGAAACGTGGTGGTCCGGGCTATCTCGGATACTGACCAATTTGTCTTAGGTTTTCTTTCACAATCGGGTAGAATGGCGATAGAAAATAATATTTGTAGTCGAGTGGTTTTTGAAATTCTGCCTGGAATATGATGAAAAGGCATGTTTCCTGTTTCGAAATCCTTCTCTATCAAAATGCTAAATTTTTCAAAAACCTTACTTTTTCGACGAGGAATTCCATTTTCTTCGTTCTGAAAAATTTGGGAGAAAACTTTATTTGGGTCGGTTTTCGAATATATCATTTTTGGTTCCGCCTATCAGGTTTTTATTAACAAAATCTGTTCCGTTTGTGGGTTAATATTTTGGGTTTTTCTTGAGAAAGTTTATTTTCTTTCCTGAAAACTAAGGCATATCATGAGCCGTCGCGATTGGTGCCACGTTTCCCTGCTAGAAGCGATTTCTGCAAAATCACCTGGGGGCCCTACCTGATAATTCCAAATCCCATTCAACTTCTCTATATACCTTGACCAATTGATCATAAAAATACCGTTATTATTCTGTTTCATTCGAAAAATAATAAGTGATAAATGTCCCACCTATTTCCCAACATCATATTATCGAGTATGTGTAGGTTTATCCCAGAAAGTTGCGCGCGTAGTTTTATCTCATTTTTCTTCTATTTCTTCTCTATGAAAATGAAGCGGGATAAATCTACACGCGTCCTATATTATCAGTTCAGTTGACGTATCGGGTCAGACTGTTTATTGTAGTCAGTCACTTCGAATAACTACATGACTTTTAGTCGAAAATGTCGATCTTGTATAAAAATGATGAGAACTTTTCAGATTTGTTAGCTTGACTAAAGGTAATAGCAGTTTCATATGCTCATACAAAATGATAAAATCAAAAGTACAGGTCTCATGATAATTTGCTAATTTGTAATGTTCAGGTCGAGTTTGATCGATGTGGGGAACAGCAACGAGCCCAAGCAGGAATCATCGAGTTCGGCCTCGGCTGCAGGAGCGCTAGTCTCCAAGCCGGAAACTGTCGCTCTCACAAACACGCATCTGCACAACAGACTAGTAAATTTGGCATAATTGAAAAAAACGATTATGTATCATGAAACATTTAGATATTTTGAAGATGTATAAAAAGCTAAAATTTCACATGAAAATGAAAGAGTGAGAGAGCTTGTAGTTTGATTCCAACATGAATTGACAAGTTAGCAAATTTTCAGGGCATCGTAGCAGAATCTGCAAAATCCGACGATTTCATTCGGTTGAATGTCGGCGGGCAACGATTCATGCTCCGGAAGGACACGATCAAACACAGAGGCGTCGGTGAGAAACCAATTATCAAAGAAAATCTCACGCAAAAACTTAGGTCGACTGTTGTCGTTGATCAACGCTGAGCAAGACAGCAGAATGAAATTAGTTGACGGGTACTTTTCATCCACCAACGAATACTATTTGGAACGATCGCCAGCTCTGTTCAATGTCGTTTATCAATTCTACATGAATGGTGAGAATCTTACGATAAAGGCTTGTTCGAAAGAACTCACGATTACATTCTTTTTTTTTAAACATTGCACCTTCTTTCTGAAAGAGCAGCAATCGAGTTGCCATTATTAAAAGATACGATCTTTCGAAACGTGCAACCTTTCGAAGAATCAGTAACAAACGAAGTCAAGTTGAATCATTCAGGCCAAATTCATCAACCTTCTCATTTATGCCCAATCGATATCCTAGACGAATTGGCGTATTGGGGTGTTCCACTAGAGGGGCATCTTGCACCATGCTGTTGCTCGGATGAGAAGGCAAGAAGAATAATAATCGATCAGCATAAAAATTAAACTAAGGAATAGTTGAACTGTGAATTTAATAATTGATTTTTCCAGTGCGACGATGATGAAGATAACGACTCACAAGATGATGAGACGCCGAATCTGTTCAAGCACCTTTACATGGGAGAACTGAGGAAGGACATCTGGAACATTGTCGAAGAGCCTGCTAGGTGCGCAATATTTTGAAAGGACTTGAAAAGTACGATTTTTAGCTCTCGGAAGGCTCAGATCTTCGCGACGTTAAGCGTGTTGTTCGTATTGATTTCTATCCTGGGCCTCATCCTTGGATCGATCCCAGAATTCCAGATCCCTGTCAAAAAGCCGAACTCGACTGGTAAGTGTGCAGTTTGTCGCCTTTATGATAACCTGCTCAGAAGTTATCGACAACGAGCCTCATCCCGCGCTCACTTACATGGAATATGGCTGTATCGTCTGGTTCACGATCGAATACGGTAATCTACTGTTTTGGAAAAAATGAATTGGCGAGGAAACCTCGTGAAGCGTAACTCTAATTTCTCGATAAAAGTTGATACATGGGTCAATTCGATGACGATAAGAACGATGATTAAGTCAAAAATTACTAATGGGGCCCTAAAGTCCCAAAAAAATCGGTTAAACGTATTTTTCTTAATGAAGCTTGAGTAAGAAAAAATCGCAAAAATTAGCGTAAATTGTAAACGCAGAAGAAACAGCTCACTTTTCTTACTCGAAAGGAAGTAAAATAGAGTCAACTTTGGATCGATTTTTTCGGGACTTTAGCGGTCTCGTTAGCGTTAGCACTCTTTGACCTGATCATCACTCTTACCGTCATCGAATTGACCCCACGTACCAATTTTCGTCAAAAATCGAGTTACACTTCGCGAGGTTTCCTTGTCAATTAATTTTTCAATTGACCTGGCTCCCTTTGAGAATAGATGCTTTGGTTCGTCTGATCAAAACAAAAATGATTTTGTTATCCCAATTATTCAAGACACCGTTTTAGGCTTAAAAATGACTGTATCTCCTCACCGCAAGCGTACTTTCTTTCAACTGCTCAATATAATCGACCTTATGGCTATTGTACCGTTCTTCATTGAAATGTTCCTCTTTCTAATTGGCATCAATACCGAACAATTAAGAGATTTAAAGGTAATTAACTCTACTAATTACAGGGTACGTGAAAAGTTCTGACACCTTTTTTCAAACACATCTAATGATGGTTTATCGTAATTTCCGAAGCTTAAATTTTGTATTCCCTAGGGCATACATGGATGATATTCATGTACGAATTTCGTGCTTCAGTTAGGTACTACATTTATAATTAGCGCTAAATTCAATTTTATGCTAATTTTGGTTTTAAAAAATGTATTTAATTTTAATTGCAAAATTTCCACGAAAAATGGTAGTTATTTTTGACAAATGTTGCTTAATAGGTAGGCAGACACTATCGATTTAGTCGTCCAAGAATAGCCTCATCATTAATTCTGATGAAAAATAAGCGATTCTTCATATTGAATTCGATTTTTTTTGACAATTTGTTTTTAATGACCTAAAATTTTCTGCGATAAAATTATTTTCTTCGTGCAGCCAATGCATAAATCTAACAGGGAAAATATTTAGGCTACTTGTCCTAATATTTTTGGCCATACGAGTTTTCTAAAAATGAAAGGTGGCAGAACTTTTCACGCATCTTGTAATTCCCAATCGCCCTAATTCCAGGGAGCTTTCCTCGTGATAAGAATTCTACGTGTGTTACGAGTCATCAGAGTGCTCAAATTAGGCAGATACAGTAGCGGACTTCAAATGTTCGGGAAAACTTTGAAGGTAGTTAAATTCGATAACTATATTGAGGCAATTGTTTTAATTAGGCCTCGTTTCGTTCATTGACGATGATGGCATGCGTCGTCGCAACGGGAGTCATATTCTTCTCGACACTAGTCTATTTTCTTGAGAAGGTAAGAGTCATAATTTAGTTGGCCAATTAATTCCACTACCTAGGATGAACCGGGGTCTCAATTCTATTCGATTCCCGCCGCTTGCTGGTGGTGCATAGGTTAGTTTAAATTTATGACGCTAAAGGTCTAAGTTATTATTTTCAGTTACTATGACGACTGTCGGTAAGAAATATTACTAGCTTAAAAATCAATAAAATAAAAATCTAATAATTTGATATTTTATGCTACGGAGATCTTACGCCAATCACCGTTCCCGGAAAGCTCGTCGCGACGGGAGCTATCGCGTGCGGCGTTCTGGTTCTGGCTCTACCCATCACAATTATCGTAAGTTCTTCTCTCGCATTTTTGCAAAAATTATGCGCCTTAAAAATATTTGAAAATAGCATTTTTTTTTTTCAATTTTAGGCGCAAGTCGCATTTTCGCTTCGACCCAAACACCCCAATTTTAGGATGTGAGATGGTGAGGTGTGGTGCATTCTTGATATAGTCATAGAAACTGAATCAGCACTACACGCTTTGCCATCATCTCACATTTTGCGTGAACTCGTTTGACTTTGGTTGACTATGCATAGAATAGGGCCTTATCATGCGAAGACCAAGCTTGTTTCATCAAACAGTGCAAACTCCATACAAATTTCATCGAGTCTAAATTGTAAATGAATAAATTGCGTACTTTCAGGTCGACAACTTCATGAAAGGTTGGGTACTTCATCATGAATTGCAGCACAATGATGCTTTTCCATTATTCGTATTTTTTCTGAATGATCAAATTAAATTTTAGTAGCCGAAGGGGAACGTAATGTCAATGCTGCTAGCAGATTTCCAAGACGATTCGGTCAACTACCGAGCATGAATCCGTAAGCAAGGTTTATCAGAATCATGAAAAAGTGATCAATTTTCAATCCCAACACAAAGCTAAAATCGAATTTCAATTACCGATCTCTGAAAATGTCTGAGATATCACTAACTCTCGAAATAATAAAAATCTAGACTCCAGTCAAGTTATGTTCCAAACAGGGCTGTTATGAGTTTGACTTTCGAAAATTTTGGAACTGAAATCGGAATCCCAAAAACCCCTGGTTCCAAAGAGTTTATTTTTAGACCACCTCAAACGCCACCCATATCGATGTCGCGTCATTCGAGTGTCAAACGGCCATTAACAGAGTCGACTAATTGCTAAAACCCGTTACTTGTGACTTTGATTGATATGACATTTTTGATGATTTTATCAATGATCTCAATAAGTTTTTCTTACGTGCGTATTTATATTTGATTCTCTCTCAAACTTTTGATCTCACAATCACATTGATCTCACAAACACATGTGCAAAATGGGTATTTTTTTTTGTAAATGCAGAAAAAGATTTTAAATAATAATTGTTTCCTCAAAATTGTATCAACATATTATTCGAAATATTATTGTTCGCTCATTTTGTGATAAGTTGTCTAGATTTGACTTGAGCCGTCCAATAAGTGTGGAATTCAAAATTAGCATTCTCTAGGCTCAATGTTATTTTGAATCTCTTAACTGAAAATAGTATGAGAAAACATGTATGCTAATTTCCAATTTAAAGAAAACTTATTGGATGATCAATATTTCCATTTGACTTTTCCAATTTCTCAATCGATTGTGCATTGTGGGGATCTCTGCATTCGTTTGCAATGAAGGATTCATTCATTCTTTCTTTCATATTTTCATGAATAGATGATAAGTGAAAATAGAGAAGAGCAAGAACGCACAAGATATCTGCAGAAATGAGGAAAAATGGCCATCTGAAGTGTTTCATGATAAAGGGGGATCGACTTAATGAATTTCAAAGTTAAAAAAAGCGATTTATAGTCAGAAAATCCAACCTAACTAGGAAAGTTTTTCATGCGTCCGCGCCTTCGATTTAGCTGATTTTCACCCAGAAGAGGTATTTCATGAAGCTGATCACGATGCTCAAATCCATTTTTCCCCATAAGGCCGACTACATGAAGGAAATGCGAAAAACAGGTTCACAACGCGAGGAAATAGCATGCGAAATCGAGAGAATGCCAACTTTGGGTTTCAAATGTTCACAAAATCTCATTTTTGTGTGCTATTTCTTCACGCTGTGAAGCAGTTTCCTACATTTTCTGAGCGTATTCGATAATCACATCAACCATTTTCGGTTTTCAGCACTTTTTATACCTGTGCCAAGATATGTCAGATTCTTAAAAGGAATGCCTCTTAACGGTTCAGAGATTTTGTAATTACGAGGAATGATTGAAAATATTACAATTTGTAGAAAATGGTTGGAAAGATGATAAGATTTGCCTTTACACGATGAATATATTTATCGTTGTCGGAGATGCATGTAGAAAATATACGATTAAATACTGAAGATTTCAATAAAAACATTTTTCAATTGATTGTTTATGAATACGATTTAAATTTGAATGAATCAATGATCTAATATTGCGTTTTGTCGCTCTTGTTTGCCCACATGTGAAAAGGTTTAAGAGCGTCGTCATGAGGGAGTTGCTCCAATTTACGCAGATTGTCCGATTTTGGGTCTTTCAGGAAATCATGGAATGCCTTATCGTCAAAACCAACCGAGGCAGCCTTGAAAATTCAAATGTGAAACAGGTTTGAAAGATAAATTTTTGGAAAATTCAGAAAAAAAACATTACTCCTGACAAGATAACTATGAGATCGCATGGCAAATCTAATCCCTTGCCAAAAGTACCCTCTTCATAAACAAGTTTCTGTCGCTTTTATCATGTATAGTTGTCAGAAAGTTATGTCGTTTCCGAATCGCCAAATTTATACTTACATCTTCAGCGCTAGCAGCGTAATAAATGGCATCTAAATGAGCCCAGAGACAGGCGCCCATGCACATTGGGCATGGATAGCATGACGTGTACAGAACGCATCCACTCAAATCAAACGAACCTAAAAACTAAGTTCTAGGAGTTGAAAAACGGAATCTTTGATACCCATAGTCTGGCAAGCGTTTCGAATAGCTGTAATCTCAGCATGCATCGTAGGGTCATTAGTAGTGATTACCTGAAAATTGCAGTAATATCGAATCGCATTTTAGCACGATTGCGTCATAACATTTCATCATATCATCATATCTGCTTTTTATCAATAGCGAAATAAAATCGCAAATAAATTGGAAAAGATGGAAACAAATTAAAAATTTTACCATATTGTGTCCTGTCGCAACGATTTGTCCATTCTTAACGATCACGGCTCCGAAAGGCCCTCCATGACCTGACTCAACCCCGTTGCAGGCCTCCTGAACGGCCTTTTCCATGTGAACAATGCCTAAAATTTTTGAGATGAAAATATAAAAAAGAACGAAAATTACAAACCTTCAACCATTTTTTCAAGCAAACTGTTTAAATTCCGAGGATACACGAAGGTAAAAAATTTCTATTGGTTCAGACAGAAACACGGGAAAATGTCAAGTAGTTGGGAGAGATTAGGAGGAGATATGCGTTAGCCGAAAGTAGAGGAACGTCTGGCAAATATCGATGAAAAGACGAAAAGGACTGCCCCTCGCTTGGTTTGCTGCTGCAGCTTTCCACCACAGCTATGCGACGCACGCAGGAGAGTTGCCGCAAAAAACGATGCAGGCGACACAAGCCAGCGAAATCAAAATGTCAAAAGAGGAAAACTCGAATGTTCGGGGGGAAAATGAGAAGAGAAAACCGTTCTAGCGAGAAAGAGATCAATTGAAAGAAATGAAATTAGATGATGGCCTTGAACAAGAATCATGACAGAAAAAATGTCGAGGAAAGGGTAATACAATAAATGCTTACTTGTACTTGTGCACGTTCCATCTGATGATTGAATAATTTCAGTGACTTCGAAATCCTGAATGCCAACTTGAACCATTTTGACCTTGATGAATCTGAAAATCAGGAAAAAATTACCAATGAAAACGAACATTTCTGAAAAATACCAAAAATCGTAAATTTCTTTAAAAAAAGGCTCGACATTTGACACATGCAAACCACAGAAAGGAGTTTCTGGGTATTCGGTCCTTTTCTATGACTGCCTTGTTTAATAAGGGCTCTTATCAATGGCTCTCCAATAGTCAATTGATTACGCGATTTCCGTTTTTCTTTAATCCTCTTACATTTTTCTGCATAAAATCAAATCTTTAACTTTTTAATTAGAGATGACTTCAAATGCACGAGTTGTTTGCAAATGCAAACAATCATTGCGATTTACGAAGAGCGCATGTTTTGCTCACATGCATTCAGTGTGGCGTCATGAAATGATCAGTAAAGTTACTGATTTTGAAGTGCAAGGATACTTGGATTTTTCGCCAACTAAGAACTTCGCTACATCAAGCGAAAGTGTGGATGAAAGATTGCCCACTCTGCATACCCTAACCTAGAGGCAGTTTCAAAGTGGCGACAAGTTCAAATGACCAAATTCAATATTTTGGTGACTTTTAAAAATAATGAAACGCTCATCATTTCAATATGGACTTGAAAACTTGTTTCCACTAAACCTTTACCTTTCCCCGAGAAAGAAATTCTTATCAGGCGATAAATTTTCGAGGTTCTAATTTCAGAAAATGAAAAATTTTAACCCAAGCTTATTGGGTAGAAACTCGAAACTATAAAATGCTTGAAAATTGCCTGATAAGAGCTTCGCATGCTTATATCATAAGGTCAAAAAAGCAATAAACTCTATGAATGGAGAACTTTGGTGTTGTCACTTTTCTTTTAAACTTTTGAAAAAACAACAAAACTGCAATATAAGAGTCGAGCATTGATACTAAGGAGATCAGACTAGGTATGAAATTCATCCGGGAAGGCTGAAAATCAGGGTATTGTGGCTTTCGACTTCAGATTCAAATTCCTCGTGGTCTAAAACCCTAATATCCAAATACTCATGTCTTAGTCGCCTGGGAGATGAATTTGATTCCTAGTTGGATACTCTTCGATCAATGCTCAAATCTTGCAGAGAGTTTTATATTCATTCCTTGCATTTGAGAATGGGCTGATCAAGTTTATCAAATTCGGGTGTAGGGGTGGAAAAAAATATACCTTTGGATGGGCTAGAAAGGAGTAGATGAGACTAGAAAGGCATGCTGATTCGCTCGTTTTTCTTGCCAGTTTTACCGATTTTGAGCTCGTCCGACAGGAAGTAGACCTTCGGGGGCGAGTCCTTCTGGCCCTTCTGAAAATCGAACACACACATCTGTGAGAAGTGAAGAAAAATAATTCTAAAAAAATAGTAACTTGGAAACGGCGAGACCACCAGACACGAGGCGTTGGAAAATAATGTGGAAAAATAAAACGTGTCACTCCACACCTTACCCTAACCCTATACTATTTCGCGCTATGTTTCGTGTCTCATGGTTTTCAGTTAGCCAAAAAATGTCGGAAGTTTTCTATGAAAGATAATAAATTGCTTGAATGGAAATACTTGTTTAAAAATATTGCTTTCTTATGAAAATGAGAGAAAATCCTCAAATCACTCACATCGATATCACTGTAGCAAGCGGATCTGAAGTGAACCTCGCGACTGGCTCGGTAGCGCGCGAACATCGTGATTAGCAGGTCCTGGAAACGAAGAATTAGGCTGCTGACAGGAATATTCTAACTCAGCATAATATTTAGTTTGAGATAAGTTTGAATGAGAGACTTTATGACAAATAAAATGTTCAAAACAGGAATTTCCAAGCTTTGAATACTTCTGATTACTTCCGAATTGTTGATTTTATCCCATACCGTATAGCTAGCCTCCCTCTCGGTCTGTCGCGCCTTTTCGTCATCGTCGAATGGAGAACAGTCGTCGCGGAGGAAAATCTCCTGCAAATCGACGACCTAGTTTAGATACTTTGAAAGTTGAAAGTGATAAATTTCAGAGATTTGGTAAATTATCAGTCCTGTGATAAACTCACAGAATAGTCTGTTTAATATTTAGATGTTTTTAAAAAATACTCATCATACCGGCCAATGTAGCGAATGATTTTCCTTGTCGTAGCACATCTTCATCAGGCCCGAGATCGGTATACAGATCAGATTGAATGGAGCTGAAAATGGGATTTTCATCGAAAATTTTGATTTTTTCAGTGAATATTTGAAATCGAAATGTTGATATCAATTATTTGAAGCATTCTCAGAATTGACTGCTAAGCTCTCAAGTGCCATAATAAAAATAGGTTTTTTTTTCGAATTTTATAAGTAGGTTGAAGAAGAGTTTTTGTTAGAATTAGAAACCAACGCGGAATGGTGGACTCCCAGCTGATGTACTCGCTGTAAATAGCTACTCTGGTGTACTTGTACTCGGTATCCTCGTTCTCGAGCACTTCGTCTGCCTTTTTGACCAGCAGCGATATCATCAGGTTCAGCAACATCAGCACGAGCATTATGTGGTACAAGGCTGTTATCATCTGGAATTAGAAGATCATGGTCTTCTATTCTCAGCTTTAATGAGGGGCTTCTATTGGATAGTACTTGCGATAGAATGATCAAATTATCGAAACAAAATGATTAGTCTATGGTTTTGAATTGGAAAGAAATTCAATTGAAAAGTGAACTTCATTTCGAAGTTTTTAAAGCATTGAAATATAGAACTTCATAGTTTTCCATTCCAAACTTTTCGATAACAATACAATTTTCTACGAAATAAAAAAGAAGTGATTCTACCTCGAGAGTGTATCTGGTGACGTCATAGTTGACGACCTCGTAGTTCGGCCCCGAGTTGCCGACGGCAATGTCGTAGTCGCTCGGCGACAGGTAACCATAAAAACCCCAGAACAGAGAACGGACCGAGTACGTTATGCTCAAAATTGCACAATGGAAAATACCATTTTTCCCATGAAATCTCTCATTATTTCATAGGCTTATTGTAAACTTCATTCAATTCATAAGAAGGTCTTTTTGTAAATATTCAACGAGTTCCATAATGTGCTACTCTATAATGTTCGTTAACAAAAAAGCCATGGACACGATTATAATATGGAATTCTTCATAATCACCAAAAAGGAATGGAAAGCTTGAAGTATTTTAAATTTAAAAAAATCGAATTAAAAATAGATACGATATAGCACTTTAGTTTCGCCCACTAACGTTCTGCAATCATTGTGCAGGGAAATGTTCTTTGTCAATAAAAATGAGAGTGCGTGTGTGCAGTTCCAGTGTAAATGATGTGATATTGTCTTCATCAAAATAGGAATTGTTTAATTCAAAGTGCAATTCACTTACCCCTCATAAGCGCCCTGAGTGGTGGTGTTTTTGTCGCCCACGACCTGTAGGCGGTGGCTGAATGGCTGCTGCACGAGGTTGAGGCCGATAGCAAAAGAGACCATCACCAAAAACATAATCAGCAAGTAGTTGTACACTGTGCCCACGCACTTGCCTACGGAGATCTGCAAAAGGTCGGAAAGTGTAAATTAAAAATTCAAGAAGATCAACTTCTTTTTAGCCTGACATCTTATCGAATTCGTTCAATAGAAAAGCGTGTTTTTGGATAATCTCGGAGTCTTGATATTGAAATTCTTGCAAATTGATAATTGCATTACGAATAAAAATGTGTTTCTCCATAGAATTTGCAGTAAAAAGACGACGATCTTGTTATTTAGGGAAAAAAGACTTACGACAGTGCCTCCCAGGCCCTTCATGAGCTGCATGAAATAGAAGACCTTGGTGATGGAGAGAATGCAGCAGATGCCCAGCAGAATGTCGTAGATCGACGAGAAATTCAGGTTCTCCTAAAGTCTTCTTAGTTTTATCATTATCTTGAGGTGTTCGAAAGGTTGCATATTTTGAAACCTACATAAATTGCCATATTAATTAGATAAAGTGCAGCCTTTAATTTAAAGCAATTATTTTCTTGAATTCCTCACCAAGTGTGTGATTTGCTCGAAGTCCTGCTTCTGCTCGACCCAGTGCCCAATCCAAATGGCGGTTGTCAAACCTATAAAATAGGTATTTGTCCCTTTGTGACTTCTTAACATTGCGCCACATTAGATTATTCCCTTTTCCTAGCTCCTATTTCAGTTGGCTATCTTATTCATCACAACACCTTAGCTTCTCCATTCATAGCTCCCCTCCCTTCGCATAATCTATCATTACTAATCGTCGATCGCTTTCGCATTGCATTCCTTTATAAACGCCCCTCGACTCTGTTCAGGCCGAGTCCCGACACATCACCCAAGCGCAGCCTCACTCCTCTTCTATTCGCTATGTAACTTGACAATAGCACGCTTTTGTAAGCCATAAACTAGTTGCAATGTTTTAGCTCATGCACGTCCCACTTCCATCAATAGATATACGATTTCTCGTGCATCTACTAACCGAACATGAAGATCAGCACGCCGTCGAACCTGCAATTTTATCTGTAACAAATTTCATGGCCTGTCAACATAGTTAGATTTGTGTATTCAATTTAGCCAAATTAGCCGACATTATTCCTCGCTTTGACTTGCTAGCGAATCCTTGTTCTCTTTTTCAAATTCGCCAAAATTATTTTTGAGAATCATACGATTTTCAAGCTTGTTTTCAAAAATCCGGTCTAGTACTTCGATAGACATGGGAACCTATCTACAATCCTACTAGACTATTCTTCCGAAAAATCGCTCCCATAAGCGTTGTCATATTCTTGTTCCTAATATAAAATTTTGAAATGTGTAATGCGTCAAGAAGGGCAATTCCTTTAAAACGAGAAATTTCCTTCAGGTCTGTTTTTCATTGGGAATTTTTGATTATCGCAATTTTAAAAGCCTTCTACCATCGCCACCAGAACATAAGATACTGCTGCGGGCCGATGCGAGAGAGCATGATGTACCGTTCCAGCAGCATGCCCAACACGTACGAGAAGAAGTACGCCTCGAACGATTCTGGAAGATAAAATATTCTCGAAGAAAACTGAAATTCTTCCTACTTTCGAGGATATTCGACACGTTGCCCTGCTTGAAGTAGCGAATCACGATCAGCGAGATGATGAATGTTCCATACGCGGCGCAATGGGAAATGTACCTGAGACCCATATTTTAGTGGAAAACAGACTAGATTTGAAAAGTAGTACTTGGCGAAAGGCACGTTGAACGACTTGGCGATTTTTCCATTGGTGAAGATAAAGAGCAGAGCCATAATTGGGTAGAAGAGCACGTGACGCATCAGACGGTAGGCGTCGCGACGCGGACGGCCCGCTCCGAACTGGCACCAATCTGCAAAAAGTTTCATTTTTTTTATCTCTCCAATATTTTTCTGTATGAAAAATCATGTAATTTTCTTGAAATTCAACAATATTTCAAACCTCCTAGCCAAGTGGTCAACATCGCATCCTGTATGTTCGGCGTGGAAATGACGTGTTTGATGCCTGCAGACATGGCCAGTTGGACTCGCGGCAGAGGCATTTCGCACGATGAGACAGGGCAGTATGGTCTCTGAAAGGGAATTAAATTTTTTTTTTTTTTCAAAAATTTGAGAACTTTCAATTTTTCGCTCATCGAATTTTGCAAAACCATGCAAAACTGACCCTCTCCAAGACGATGCGCATTTCGTCTGTCGACCAGGCGCAATCAACGAAACGACACAGGAAATGGTCGATCGTACTCAGCATCGCTTGGTATTGATCCTGAAAATGTAGGAAAATTGTAAGGGTCGATCGAAAAATCTCAGTTTTTCATGCTTTTTCCTACTTTGAATCGATAATTGTCCTCGTCTGCCCGTTCTTGCACGTCTTCAGCGAGAGCACAGGCAGCCGCGAAAGGGTCGTGGGTCGCCAACCACAGGTACGCGTCGCTGCACATCGCGCGGATTGTGTCCACCTGGAAACCGAAGAAAAATCGATTGACAGAAAAGATTATGAACTCAAAGTTGTGAGTGCTTCATTTCAAACTCTTCCAATATTGGAGAAAGTTTTTTTTTCATCTTTTAAGAAAATTTCATTCACTTGTTTAGAGATAAGTTCGGAGGAAAGACCATGAAAATTTTGGAAGATAATCTTGAGAAAGTCAAATTTCTAAAAATTGCATACCGCCCGAATATCATTGCGACTGGACGGAGACATCTTGAGACAGAGTTCGCACTCGCACTTGCGCATGTGTGGGATGTCGAGCTGGTGACCGCGGAGCAGGAGACTGAGAAAATATAAGTTATCGATTTTTTCCTCGTTTTATATGGTTTACCATCACAGAGTTGTTTGGAATTTGAATTTTAAAAACATTCGGAATCGAAGTTCCGAAGATCTCTGCTTACCATTCGACGATGGCGAGATTGTTCATGTTGCAGGCGAGCAGAAGGGGCGTCACATGAGGCGGAAAAGCGGCAGACCAAGCACAACCTGAACATGATTATATTTTTTTAATGAAAATTCATGAAAGTTTGAATTCTTGTACTGTTAACATTCTTGAAATGACTTCGAATTTCAACAACAAAATTTTGAAAGCTGTGAAAATACGCAACTTGTGAACTCATTCCGAAGCTCTATCTCGTCGACATACCACTGCGTTCATCGAAAGGAGTGTAGGCGAACAGACCGAGGACCATTTCGACGAGCGGTCGATTGCCGATGCAGATGGCGGTGAGCAGGGCCTCCTTCAGGTTGTCCAGCGTCTGGAATCCGATCAGCAGGTCGATGAAGTGCTCCAGTTGACTCGACTGCAACATTTATTCTCGTCACTAGAAGAAGTCGTATGGTAAGAAATTTGCATAGGGTATGATTTTATGAATGAAGATCAGCTTTATGACTAGATCTATTTTTCAAAATTTCGCCATTTTATCCATCTAGACTCGAATTTCCAAGAAAGTACTCGATTTCGAGATTTTTCTTTCGGAAACTAAAATTTTAAACTGTTGCTGAAGATGAAAGTTGAATAAATAAAGTCGTAAATTGGACTTATCCATTATTTCGCTTGCTCGTCTGCAGACCTAGGTAAACGACTTGAATCAGATCTTTCAGGCTTTTGAAAAAAATTCAGTCTCTAGGGCTTAATTGAGACAGAAAAATCATTGAAAGTATGATTTCTTGGAATAGATCCAAAAAGTTCCGAATCTGATTCAAATCTGTCCTAGGTCTGGCATAGACTTCACGAGTTGAGCAGAAATGCATTTGAACTTTAGAATATTTTCTCAAAACTCTAATTAGGCATCGAATAGTTGATAATAAGTGGTTCATCAAATTAAAAGAATATAATTCTGATCAACCCCGAATTGCCAATCTTCTCGAAAAATCACCTCGGGAATGGTTGTGATGGAGCCGATGAGTTCTTTGATCTTGTCCCTATCCCCTCCTTCTACAGCTATCTGGAAGGAGAGCAGTGCCCCTGCGCTCTTCTCGTCCTCCTGATCCCACACGAGTCTCCCATCGTAGCCTTCGTCTTTCTGCGAGAACTCCGGCGCCTTGAACTGTTTCAGGTCGTCTTCCGTAACTTTCGGCGATCTGCAAAATCACCATATTTTTAGAAGTCCTCGGAATCTTCTAAAAATTGTGTCGGAGTATGATTTGTACTAAAATGGCGGGAAACCCTAGCATTTTTTGATAAAAAATCGCCTTCAATCCTAACTTTGATGAAGTTACATTGGAACTCAACATTATCAAATCAAAAGAAAAAACAGTATAACAAAAAATATTTTTCGCTTTTTTCTTCAACAAGATACATTTCAGTCCGTAGAGTTGGAGTTTCATTTTTGAAAGGTTCAATCATCTTTCGTTCTTTTTTTTTTCGAGACACTGACCTCCTATGCCGGTGAATGCCGCGCACCACGTTGAGCATGGAGGTGGAAAGATTGTTGGCAGCAGACTGGTAGATGCCGAAGCAGGAGGTGAATCGCTGCACTGGCGAATTGAGGACCCGACTGCTTGCAGGGCTGACTGACGCGGTAATGAGGAAATCGTTATTCCACAAAAATAAGCATGATTTTTCCGAAGGCCAAAAATGTATTCAAATTTAATAATTTCTGAATTGCTCAAAAAATGATGTATGCTAATTAAAAATATTAAATAAAATGCTAAAAACTTGAAATATCTCTCCGAAAAAAAACGAAATTTCATAAAGAAAAAGAAAATTGAACATAATTTGCTTTATTATTTTACAAAAATTTTCCTAGCCTTGTTCCCACTAGGTGGGGTCGGCCTCTATCCTAGTCATACAGGACTAGTGTGGCCCGGCCCGAGAACAGACTGTTGTTGTGCGCAACAGCCGAGGAATTTTAGGAAAATTTTTCGTGGTTTTATCCACTACCAACATTTCTTAACTCCCTTGGATTGGGTAGGAGCGGGAGGCGAACTTAAGGCCCTGGTTGTAGGCAGTAACACAACCATTGCGCTACGCTGCCCCTAAGTCTACAAGATGTAAAGAAATAAAATCGAAAAAAAAAGTTCTGGATAAAGTTCTTAATTCCGAACTTCGATTTTTCTAAAGCTAAACTTGTCTAGGTCCAATCGGTTAGACCTAACTACATTCGAGTCAAGATTGTCTATCTTCACTGTTAGGTAAAGTAATAAAGTAACTTAGATATCATTATGATGCCTAACTTATGAACATTAGTTGTTTTTCCCATGTTTATTTTAAAATGGGTCGTACTTCGAGATTTCATTTTTGGATGATGATTCTATGTTTGGACTAGGACTGGGGATTTTATTGTATCGCTTCTCCTTCTTCTTGGCACTCCCGAATCATCCATTCATCCATTCGTCAAATTCGTTCCCAGCGTCTCTTCGTCGGTCAGCACAGGGGCAGCAGGGATTCGAGCCGATTTGCGCACCTTGTTCATGCCCTGAAAGCTGAATTTTCAGAAAGGAAGAAATGAGAATCAGTGATGGATTGAAGTTTCCACATTCCGTTTCCGATTTCAGTTTTCGAAACGTCGTTCCGAATTACCACCTCTGATGAGAATGCTCAATTTTAAAAAGAACATATTGTCTTCGTTGTTATGTGTGGAGTGAGGAATAATGTAAGAAATTCGCCATCTTTCTAAACTCGGGAAAATTTTTAATGGGTTTTAGGCACAACGAATCTATCAAGCTGTGCCAACTCACCGCGATATCTGCATAATAGCAGTGCATCCTCCGGTTGACGTCGTTGGCCATCTGCGCGAGTGCCGCAACCGCGAACAAAATAAGATGGGCGAACGCGACGTTCCCGTGCACATTCGGCCAGTTTTGCTGAAATTGATCTTTCTTACGATGACATAGAAAATTATGATATTTTTGTATAGCTATTTTCAGAGTTTGTAAACTTCTTCACCTATGACATTACTTTCGAAAGTAAAGTTATGAGAAATTGCTAACTTTACAATGTTTTTTTGGGTTGGAAGCGAATTGTACCACAAAGAAAGCTATATGTACAAAAATTATAAGGACTTTCCCTGTAAATTTTAGTATAAATCACCCTCTTCGGGGTACAAATCCTTATCAATCCTAGAAAACTAGCAAAATTGTCACTTTTGACAAAGTTTAAAAAGTTAGCATACAATGCTGGCGATGAATTCCGGCACGAACATCCTGCAGATGATGTTAAGCAGCGAGCGATACGTCAAGTAGCCGAACAGACGACAATCCGTCGGGAAGAATTCCAACTGGAGCAAGAATCTTCTTTTCAAAAAGGGAAGAATTCCAGACCAATTGGAGGACGACGACAAGCGACAACGCAGCTGCGAAGATTCCACCCAGCAGCGAGAGAGTCACTATCAGAATGAAGAGAAAGTCTAGGAAAAATAAGATCAGAAAACATCAATCAAATTGAAGAATTTTGGGAAGTTTGAAAGGGCAGTTAGAAAATACGTACTCCGCCGAAATAGCTTCTAGGGTAAATATGGGATAGCAAAACTTTTTTTAACATAAGATTACTGGGATTTTTGGTGTCTATCTATAACCAATCCTATCATTGCTAACCCAAAACTAGCTCAAAAAATTCTATTTCAACAGCTTTCATTTTACTATATTATCTAGACATAATAATTGACTTACCATGGTAGCAATATTCTCCAGTAGCAACGCAGAAGTAGGTGATTGGTGGGAAAATGTTGGCGATGGCCAGGGGCAGGCCGACAACGACGAACGGAATCGCGTATTGGAATGCGAGACGGTGCGGGAAGACGCTGAAAATGGAGATTTTTTGTTAGTTCAATTCGTTTCTTACATTGAAAATCCCTTGAAGATATTGAATTGAAGAATTTTCAAAAAGAAACTTCATTTGAAAGACCAGTTTATTGCCGCCTTTGCTTGCCTAACGAGTGCGACTCCAACGAGAGCTCCGAGAACGTCGATGACAGACTCGATGAGAAAGACGTCCATGCGCGTGATAAAGAAGTGGCGCAGAATCGAGTGCTCCCCCGTGAAGTACTGCTTCATGCTCTCGCCTGCGCAGCTGGAGTCATTCACTTACAAATTTGATCTTCATTTTACATATGCTAGAGCATGAAGAAGTAAAAAAGCCAATTTTTTAATTGTTGAAAAGACTCAAAATGGCACTTATCGAAATAGTTAATTTACCAGATTGATAATAAGTCGTCAATTAGTTTCCTAACAATCGCAGTTTTTCATCGATGAACAAGTTCTTGCCCGATAACTAGAAGCACGAATATCTTGAGCGGCAGTCTCCAGGCCCTTGCAACGACGCCCACCCGATCGATGACGGAGTCCACGACTTCGCGCGTCTCGAACGCCAGATCGTCCACCAACTTGTCGGGACGAATCTTTGAGGCACACGCTGAAAGACGTGCTGTTTATAGAAGAAAGATGGAAAATAACCTTTTCTCTTGAGAATCTGCTCGAAACACCTCTGCAGCGAGTCGATGCGAGCCTTCGCCAAGTAAAAGTAGGGAGTGTCCTGCACGTATCTGAAAATAAATAACGATTTTCTTCATCTTTAAGACGATAATATAGTATTATTTTCAAAACAAGATTAGTTGAATTTGCAATTCTCACTAGTCTTCATAAAATTGGGCCTTTTGTAGTCTCCATACAAATTTGGAAAAATTCATTTTTTTCTGTAAAAACTGGGTGGGAAAAATGAGAACAAAATCATCAAACCTACAAGAAGGAGAGCGGAATGGGAGTGATAGAGAGGACGGCGAACAGCCAGACGATTATGGCCACGCTCATCTCCTTCAGGTAGATCACGTAGATCGACACTCCGATCACCACCGTCGAGAGGGAACCGGCTGAAATGTGACCTGTGGCATTTTTATGTTTAATATATTTAGGAGAAAAAAACAATTCCAATAGTGTTTCTTGCAAAGTTCATAACTTTTCGTCCTTGTAAAAACTATTTTTGCATGAACTTATCAAGAATCCCTCAAATCAACAACATAAGTTGACATAATTTTGGTAGTTGAAGTGGATAGAATAGTTTATAATGCTCTTCAAGATGCTGATTTATTCAGATCGTGTGAAAAATGATTTACCCATGATGTAGGAAGCGATAGTGATGGGACGCAGACGCAGCGGGGCCAACTCGATTAGCTGGCACATAATCAAGCCACCACCCAACTAGAAATAAAATTATAGCACTAGGAGTTTTCCGATTTCAAAATATAACACTATGATTTTTGAAGCGAGATTGAATAAAACATTTGATTAACAATGTTTTATCTAAAAGACGATCAACTTTTTTCATCATGATCATAACTTTTTGGCATTAAAAACAGATAGTTTCGATGATCTGGAATTGTAGCGAAGTTACGAGAAGGCGAAATAGGCTGTGGGGCTAGGGGAGTATAAGGAAACGCTCTTTCATTTTGTACGCTATTTCGCCGAGCCGCGAAAAATTCAAATTACCGGTAAATTCTTCTAGAAAATTTTTAGTTTGAAAAAAACGGACCCGACAAAATGCGATGAGGATGGCCATGAAGGGTCCCGTGAGATATCTGCTCTCCTTGCCTTCACACTTGCTGTCCGTGCTGCCCGACCACTCACACCAGCTCATCGCCACGATCAGAGTCGAAAAGAATGACAGGAACGACAGCAGCCACAACAAAGACATACGACGACTTCGGCTGAAAAGGCGATCTTGTGAAAAATGTAAAAATTTTAGTGGGAGTGAAGATATATGGAGAGCAAAAAGTTTCATTTTTTAAAATGAATTCCTCAGTCATTAGAAAGATCACACGGCGCAACTTTTTTGCTTTGACATTGAAAATATTCACTCATTATTTTCCTCTTTAAAGTTGCCCTTTCAGGAAATGGATGGATTTGAAAGTCCTGGTTTGGAAATTTCGATGGGAAAGGCTCTTACCCGGAGAAGAGGAATCCAAAAATGGACACAAAGATGAAGCAAATGTAGGGCGCGTCGTCGTACGGATTCCGATGACTGGATTTGTCGATGTAAATGACCAGCTGCAAGAATGATTGTCTTCCTCTCTGAATTCATTAAACCCGATCAGCCAACCGTATCGCTCTTCATCGTATCCGAAGTGTTGGTCAGCGAGCTGTCGCTGCATCTGCAGTACCACCAAAACGTGTACATCGTTTCGTTCATTGTCTGAACATTCAATTTTCATAATTCCCGCGTTTTTCTCTCAAGTTCATAGCTCTGGAAAAATAGAGAGAGACGATATTGTTAATAACCAATTACTTGAGACAGAATAAATGACGCATAAATTCGACTATGCTAAATGTGCATTGTGTAATATCAAATGGCTGTCAAAATCATTATTCGAATCAATGAAATGTGGTCTATTCGTTTGAAGTCAATTCCATAATTTTCATGCATTAGATTTTCTTCCTTTTATTTGGTCTCAAGTAATCGGTCATCGACAATAACTAAACAACGCTTTTTCTTCGAATATAAAAGGAAAAGAAGCTTTTAAACATCGAACTCTGCAAACCCTTCAATCATCCTTGAAGTTCATTTTTCTGACCTCTAGTAAAACTCAGTTCGTCCAAACTCACTTCAAAGCATCCGGAAGTGCCGAGCCCGAGATCGACGATGAAGTCCATGTAGCTGATGGGAAGATGCAGGACGAAGTAGATGAAGGCCGTCACGAGCAGACGATCCATGAAGTACGGGTGGAACGTGCCTGAAAAATGATCAAATCTTTTTTCCTGAGATTTGTTATATTCTCTGCTTGTTTGAAAACTCGCTAGGTATTTTACAAAAAAAATTCTGATTTTTCAAAGACACATCATTCTTGAGGATTAACTAATTAACTACGGTAATTTCCCTACCGAATCCCTCGTAGACATCGTCCAGTGATTTCAATCGCTCCTCCTTGATGACCACTTCGTCGCTCGTGTTTAGTATGCTCTCTGGCGACTCTGAAAAGGTATGACATTCATTGATCTTCGTGATATTTTCCTGATTATAGTAACCGAAGTTGGTAGCAATTTGACGGAAAATTGGGAAACTTCCGTCAATTTTGGTAAAATTGCCTCCAACCCACAGCGATTCCCTCCCTCGTTCACGTACCATGCTGTCTGCCCGGTTTCCTCTGGTCTGGTCTCTCGCTCGGCAGCAGCGGTTCATTCGGCCCGTTCGACTTATTCTTCGACATTTTTGGTAATGAAATGATCTACACAAAGAAATATATTTCATCTTTTCACGCGAATTCTAAAATTCAAATTTCGCAAGTTTTTGGAAAATTCAACATCCTTCACAGGATTTTTTTTTTCACGAAATGGAGAATCTTGACAACCCTTTCGCATGATTTTTTCTACAGAAAAGAAGAATGGTAATAGCGTACGAGAAATCGTTTATCCCAATTGTATATTCTTGACGAGCGATGATGTGTGAAGGTGGGGTGCAGATCGACAAAACTGATGTTTTATTGTGTTGACTGGGACTGGTACATGAGGTGGACGTAATTGTCCTATTGCTTGCTCTCGATTTCCGCGAAGATGTTTGCGAGCTCGTCGTGGTACTTCTTGTGCACATCCAGGAACGCGTACATGTCCGTCACGCACTGCACTTTCCCTTTCTTCAGCGTCTCCACGTGCTCGATCAGCTGCAAAAAAATTGGGTTTTAGATCTTTCTTTTTTCAAAAATCGAGGTTTTCATGTTGTAAATTTTTCGAACAAGAAATTACTGTATCTTGTGCTACAAAAAAGACATGAACATTTAGGAGGGAGTTGCATTATTTTCAAAAAAATTTCGAATAAAGAAAGTTGACGATTTGTTCGAACTTTCTGAACTGACCGTATTAGTGGACATATCGAATTGCTCGACAATAGCCTGATATGTCTGAGCGCGTTTCTCGATCTGCGCAGTGCTCTTCGACTGCTTCACTCGGTTCTTCTCCGCGTCCATTTTGTGCAGCATTTCCTCGAATGCCCTCTTCTTCTCGTAATAGGCCTACATATTCTTAGGTTTTTCAAGAACCGTGTCCTTATTTTAGGGACACGATTCTTGGTATGTCAAAATTTTCATTCCAATAAGAACGATAAGAATTATTGATGGTTTTCCCCGATCCTTGATAAATTTGAATACTTGTAGCTCGTCGTTCGGGTACTTGCGGATGTGACGAATTTCGTAGATCTGGTCGTGCTGAAACATTACGTATACTATCTCTAGAACTTCGAAAAGAACATTTTCGCAAGAAAAAACGAAGTAAAATTTGCATTTCGACACTTTGTCGTATGTTTCTTTCTTTTATTTTTTCCAAACTTACACTGCGCTTTTCGCGATGCTTCCCGGCTTTGTCGACTGCGTTGCGCACATTCGACAGGAACTGATGATGTTTCGAGTGGACGAGGTTCTGAAAATGCAGCAATAAATTAGATTTTTATTAAATTTTACTCTTCGAAAGGGACAGTTGTTTGATGAGCAGTTTGGAGATGAGGATACGAAAATAAATCGTGCAAATTCGACGAATTTTGAAAAAAGATAAAAAAAAAAAAAACAATTAAAAACAACAACAGAGTGTGGAGAGAAATGAGAAATGATTGCCACTGACTGTGGCAAGAGAATGCGAATTAAAGGGAGGAAAGAAGGGTAACATTTTCTCATAGAAGCGATCCAGCGGATCGGGAGAAGCACGGAAAGTATGAGGAACCCCCTCTATTTTCCCCTAGTTTCTCGTTCTTCCTCCAGCCGGAGGATCACTTCCCTGAGTTCACAAAATCGTTCATTTTTTCCTTCAATTTATTTTTTTCGTTACCTTCATTTCCCCGAGTGCGTCGGCGAGTGTTCCGTGTGCATTGGAGGCATCGTCACCCTGGTTTCTGACCGGAATGACTAAAATTCGTCGAATTGCCGATTCATTTTGCTTATCAAAGCCAATCAAATGATCAACCCCTTTCTGGCTTGAAAGTGCAGGTCAGCAGCTCCGTCAATTTGCCCATCGCACTCGCAAATGCCTCGTAGTGTGCCAGATCCTACAATTCTCATCTTTGAAATTACCCCCTCGAAGCTATTTGCGAAGCTACAATCACATCAGCCATGCGAAATAGGGCAATGCATAGTTGGATAAATTTATTCCCTCGCTATTTTGCATGTTCTTGAATTTTCTATTTTTGATATTTTGTCGAATTTTTTATGAGTTTTCTTCATTTTTCCTACGTCTCTGAAGTCCTGAGTCATTATCGTCGCGTCCATGTCGTCGTTCTGAGGAGTATGTGATTTCTTGAGGCGAAAGCCCAGTCTGCTTCTGAATCCACCGCCTTGCTCTTTTTGGCCATCTGAATTTTCGAATTTGAACATCGCTAAATTCATTGCCGATAGAATTCGAGTTTCATCTAATACTTTGATTGTTAACTAAAAATATCAACTTCATAAGAGGAAGAAAACCCCTCAAATACTTTAAATTGTGGATTGGGTCAAACGCACCACCGATCGATTCATTTTTTGAAAAAAAAATTGAAACTGATCGAAATCAATCAATAAATAATATCACAAAATTTATCATTCTTCTGATTATCGACTATCAGCATTCTTCAGCTTGCAACACTTTTACAAGTTTTTTTTTCTTCTGACCAGACGCGTGTAAGCGAGAGTTTTGTTGCAGATTTTGCTTGACCAACCTTGATCCATCTTGTCAACTTTGGTAATAATGAAGTTGGAATGTTTGATCTAACTCTGATGATGTATTCAAATTTTATTATTTCTCCCTAGAAACTCAACAAGAATAAATAAGCGAGAATAAATTAGTCTGAAATGGCAGCGATAATTCCGTCTCTGGAATTCCCGTGGTAGACGACGTTGTTAAAGATGTGCTCGTTGTCGCTGTCGATCACATTTGGATTGCCGGATTCGAGATCGAATAGGCGTTGATTTTCTAAATTGAGATTGATGGGTTATGAAATGTTACGGTATTGGACTAGGTTATTTGAAAATGAAGCAAATTCTATTGGTTACGTGGAAAGATAAACTATTGAATAAAGTGAGATTTGACTAGAATGAAAATCCTGCATCTTCATCGTTTTTTTCAGTGAATTACATCAGAGAATAGGTTACAAATCGTCAGATTTTTACCTCTTGAAGCTTTACTTCATTTCCTAATCTTTTGATTTCCAAAAGATCTTACCAATGCTGTATTCGAAAGCCACTTCGATGCGCCGGCTACTGGTGTAAACTATGAGTGGAACCAAATTTGTCTCCGATACAAAACGACGCCTTGTTGTTTCTGGGCAGCAGAATCTAAACTAGATTTTCACTAACTATCTCTTTTAAAGATTCTTAAATGGAAAATGTGATAACCTGAAAAGCATTTGCAAAAGAAAAAACGTTGACAAAGAGATTCTACCTGAATCCAGTGAGCCTGTAGTCGGTGGTCATTTTGAATTCAACTCCATCTTGCCAACATCCCTCCAAGCAACGACCATTCACTTTTAGGAGGTTTATCGCGATTCGCCTCCCTTGAGGGGCCTAAAATAATGTATTTCTCCCTAAAAATAGCTGATCTTCACCTTCAAATGATAGATGCATTTCTTGTCCGAGGTGATGCTATTCTGCCTAAAATAGACATTTTTGAAGAGGAATAAATTGTCTTGTCTTACGTAACGGACATCTCAAATCGTCTTGTTGTTCCATCGACGGTAATTTCACCCCCACAATGTCGAGAATACGAAGGCTCGATTCTTTCACAATAAGTCCCGGAAAATCCGGATGGACACCTCACAATTTTAAATTAAGTAAAGATGTGTCACAAATTTAAGTTTACTTGCAAGTAGTGCAGGTTCTAGGATTCGTGTAGCCTCCATTCAGACAATCGACGAGGTAACGACATTTTTCTGCAAACACATTTTCTGAGTTGCGATTTTTTTTTTCGCGAAGTCTAGCTTTGGTGTCAAAGATTCACGACTTCCTTTAAACCTTTGAAATAGATTCTCTGCTGAAATTCTCACATTCACGTGAGCGTCGAATTTTCACTGAGTTTTCTTCTTCTGAAAGGAAAAATTGACTTACGCTCGCAGCGGTAGTGCTTGTTGAGAATAGCGACATCCAGAAAAGTCGGCTCTTTCATTTGTCCCATTCCTTGCTGATAGTTTGGATTCACTGCAGTTAAGGACGGTACATTTGGATTATTGGAAAACCTGAGATCATTCTATTTTATTGCACAGATGAGATAGATGATACTCCGTCTGGCGATAGTGCATAACGCTCGATGTTTCATAGGGAAGTCCATAAGTCGTAATGATACGTGAAGAAAGCTAAATTGTGAACTGAGAAAAAACCAACTTCTGGATTTACCTTCGCAAAGTTATGGAGCATGTTGCGAGGAATAACTCTTGGGTTAAATCGGACGTAACTGTCACGGTCGTATCTCGATTGGGTGTGATAAACTCCTAGAGCATGGCCGATCTAGAAGTGGAAAAAGTTACGCTATCATGAATAAAAAATCGTATATTGCAAAGTTACCTCGTGAGTTGTTATGCCGAACTGTAATTCAATAGTTTCGAATTAGAAAATTAACAAAAAAAAGATCTAACATGCTCACAACCAGCTCCAATACTGACGACTTGTTTTCCTTCATACCCATCTTTTCCGACTGTAGACCAGCAGCCATAGTCATTGCCTGAGTTTGTTTGTTTTTTTTAATTTTGAAAAATCCAAGTTTTTGTTGAATATTTCAACGTACCGATAAAAGTGAGATAGTGCCGTTCGTTGGTACGTGGAATGAAGTTGATGCAGGTCTCCTTGTACCAGAAATGAATCGCGTTCAAGACACCGTTTCTTGCGGCAGATGCTAAAACGCAAGAAAAGGAGAATTTAGAAAAGAAGAAAAACTTACATAGAGAGCTATCCAACACGAAAGGCACTCCATTCTGCCAGATAGTGTCAGGATAGTCCTGGATCAAAGCTTGTCGCTTTCCTCGGGAAGTGAAATAGCGTCGGATCTTGTCTTCGCTCATCAACATGTCGCCTTCAATCAGTAAATTACTGAAATTTTGAGAATGAACAGTTTTGACTAAACTTCAAAAGTGCCTGTAAACTTTATTCAAGTCCCGCAACGAATATTCGGGCTTTTCAAATTTGTATGCAGGTGGGGGTGCGGCATCCTGAAATCATATTTTACTGTTTCTTTTAGAAGAATCGCGATTTTAGACAACTAAAGATCAACCTCATAGAAGTTGGCTTACATTGAAAAACGCCTCTTCCTGGTATTGACTTGAAACATCGTCAGATAGGTCTTGCAATGTATGGAGTAGTTTCTGAGGGTCGCCTTGAATCAGGTCGGATAGCTGGAAATGATCAATTTATAGGTTCGTGAAACTTGGTTCATCATGAAAATGAACTTTCTCTTGAAATTTCTTATCTTTCTAAAGATACTACTGTGAACAGATGTGCATGAAGGCCAGGTAGGTGCAAATTTTCTCGTCTTCATGCACGCCCGCTCTCGAATAATAAACGTTTCAACTTCCAACCTGAAGTCCATAAAGATGCCCAAGAATCGTCACCCAGACAGTGAGTGAAAGTGTCCGACAAAGCATGGAGAAAGGAGGACGACTGCAACGGTTGAAATTGAGAAGTTCACTATCTCAAGTCCGGGTGTCGATTGGCAGAGAGTAGATTAAATCGAATGAACAACGTTGGCATTGGCCATAAAGAGGCTAAAGGGGATAAGACAGGGATGTCCGAATACGGACGCAGAAAAAGAACGCCTTACAACGAACCCACCCAAGCTTTATTACATCACAGACATCTTACTAATCCCATCCTTCAACATATCAGAAAGATTTTCACACCTAGACATGTCATATGATAACTCTTACTTTATCATATCATGATATGACATCAGTTTTTAGATTGACATTCTTCAACGTTATGATAAATTTTCCACGTTCTGACGTGATTTATGACAAATCTGTCAAGTGTTATGTCTGAAAAAGGAAGAAAAATCTGTCAAAGCTAATGTGATTACACTAGCATCTAACTTATACTTAACTTGGACCGATTATTAATTTGTGTTATCATCTAATTCAGTGATTATGCTTTTGGTAAAACTAGTATGATAACTTGATTTATACCATCGTGCTAGTGAAATGTGTTAGCTAATGTCGCCTACAACTAAACTATCAGTGAGATAGGGCTAGGGTAGCATATCATTCTTTCAACATAATTTTTAGATACTTGAAATATTTCCAATTTAGCTGCGTAAGATTTTGCGATCATGAACGAAGTAGTGTCAACAAAAATATTATACTCTATACTCTATATTCCCTAACAATGTCGCGAATTCTCGAAAATCTCAAATCGTCTTTTTTCTATAAAATCCAGTAGTTTATTTCAAATTTTTAAATTTACATTGTAAAAAGTCGGATAAAACATCGTATAAAATCAGATTAAGGTGTGATTTTAGCAGCATAAAACACGAAATAGGCTTAAGAGTTGCCATATCTGGAATTTTTTATCCAAAAGTTGGACTTTTTGATTTTTGGATAAATTTTTCCATGAATATGGGTTCAGGAAATGTCAGATTGATATAATTTGTGAGCCATCGAATCTACTAATAGCACTTCAAAATTTTAGGTTTTAGAACTTACAAACGAAATTCGAGAATTTAGAAACATTGAAACTCTTCAATTAGGATTTTTTAAAAATGCGGTCAGTCTACCGGGCTGATAAAGAAAGGGTAGATATTTTATCTTAAAGTAGCTGAATTTTACAAAGCTGGTGAAGAGTAATGATATCAGGTAAATGGGACATAAATTAGGGGAAAATGAAAATGAATAAATAAGGCATAAAGCACAGCAGTTTCGGAGTGAACACATTTGAAATTCGAGGAAATCACTATAGGAAATAAATAAGGGTTGAATGAATTTTCGATATCCACAATTTTAAAGTCACAAATATCAGTCAGAAAATGAATATGTATTTGTAGTTCCTCAACTTACGCAGAATTAGCGAAGTTCGACATAGTTTGCCGGGAAAAGTCCGTGCTGGCCGTTGCAAGTGCCGCGCCACCAACCTGCGTCGATCTGCAAAATCATAAAATAGCAGTTTTTTTACTGTAAACGAATTTTTCAAATACTAAATATCTATTCTATTTCATTTCGTTTTCGAAAACTATTTGCGCAAATCTAGTCACGATTTTAGCTAGTGTAATTCATATCGAAGAAGAAAATTGGGAATAAAAGTTCTACTTGATTTCCAATCGAACTGATCATTGGGTGTTCAACCGCATGATTTCTCTTCGTCCCTCCCTTTCCATGCACTATTTTTTGCAAGGAGAGTAGTTTGTATTTTCTGGAAAAAACAAGTGCTGACTACCCGAGCTGCTGCTCACGTCTGCTAGGCAAACAGACGCTTTAGCCACTCTATCAAAATTCGATGCCTTTGGCGATGTATGATTGCGTTATATGCTTCTATCGACGGAGTTTCTCTTCTTCTCTCCAAATCGCATTCTCTCTAGCCTAGCGATATAGTACTGTTAAAGTTTTTTTTTAAAATCATACGGTCGGTCGTTCAATGATCAATTTGATTGAAAAATGGAGTATTATAAATTTTTTAATTTTTTGAAAAAGAAGCATAAATGGGCAGTTTCAGTCCCAACAGAGATCAATAATGTCGAAAGTCATGAAGCCTAGATCTTACAGATGAAAGGCCTTCATTTTATTGCTGCATAAAATACCTGTTCGATGTTGGTGATGATGTCATTCGGTTCGAAGCTGATTTCGTCGTTATCCTGTTTCTGGTAGTCGTAGATGGCGACTGCAGTCAGGCCAGTCGATCCGGACCCGGACAGGGGGTCGGAAGCGGCGGAGGTTGGCTCCTGAATTCACAAATATTGAAATTTTTGAGAAAAAATACGAAAAATGTTAATTAGCATGACACAACGAAAAATAGATAGAGCTCTTTCAAATTTAGTATTTTTTAGAAGAAAATTTTTGAAATGTTAGTTTAACACATCACTCAACGAAAAACTTTTAAAAAATTATGTTCATAAACCTAACTTGTGCAAAATCAGGCCAAACTAAAGAATAAAAATGATTCAACCTCAACAGGCGGCAATTCGTACAAATCTCCTGGCTGCGATTTTGTACTCATCGTCTTCGCCTTGTTGATTTTCGGGGCACTGCTCGGTTCAGGCACGGAAATTTCGTCTTCGAATGGCACCACATCGTAGAGATCGCGGGAAGTGTCGGGTGCTTTCGTCTTCGGTTCTTTCGGAATGGGAAAATCGAGACCCTTTGCACCCTGATTGTGAGCCTGACTCCAGGGTTTCTGAGTGGCAGGTGGCAGTGGGGCAGATTTGGCCGGCATTGGAGCGGGTTTCACCGACTGCACTACGTCATAAATCGGAGGCTGAAAACGTCAACCACCACACTACGAAAATGTTAGAAAGTTCATTGGAAAGTTAGAAGAAGTTTTTCATAACATTACAGAAAAGAAAGCTAGAAAGCAACTGAAAATGCAAGATTAGTAAAGCTTCAAAAATGCTGAAATTTGAAAGGGAAAAACACTAACCTCTTCTCCTGGAACAACATCATATTGATCCTGAACAGGTGCAGCTTTCTCAAGAGCTGGAGCAGAAGGCTCGACTTTGACCGGGGAAATTGCGGTCTTGAAAGCCGAAACGGCAGGCTGAATTATTATACTCGGTTTATTTGTTTCATCAAATTTTAGACTAGAATCAAGAAGAAGGAAAATGTTTCGGTTTGCATTTTTCTTAAAATGATTTTTTTTAAACTTACAGAGCTAGGGAATATTTGAGCCAGATTTTAAAAATAATATACGGTGGGCAGGTCACAGGAGTAAAATGTATGTTATGACATAATCGTGAAGAGGGACTTTTAAAAATAATCTTAGCTAAAGAAAGATGTGAGGGAAGTGTCATGGGAGGCAGGTCGCACAACTATTTTGACTAAAGTCCTTCCAAGGTCTGTTCACTTATGTTCTCTTATGCTCTAAAAACCCGTACCTTGGTTTCCTTTTCCTCTTCTTCCCACTCGGCATCGTTGTCGACCTCATCATCACTGGATGGTTTGCGACGAAGAGAGCAGGCGAGCACTGCAGGGACTGTTGTGGGTGCTGAAGGCAGAACTGCAACTGGAGCAGGAGGAGGGATGTCCGTCTGGAAAAAAACGAAATTTACAAAATGATGACCTCCAAGAATTATTTCTCGTGTAGCTAAAGGCAATATATCTTCGAAAAACAGTTCTTTAGATTTCTCGAAACAAATTTTCGCGCAAAACTAACTAAAACGTCTAACTTTCAGGAAAAAGGACACGCGTTTTTCGATGATAATTACGATAAAAGTGCAACTTTTTAAAAATGATAAAAAATCTACCGGTGGTTCTTCGTACTGAGGCAGTGACTGAATCGTGGGGGCAGCGACGGGAGAAGTGGCCTTTGGCTGAGACACGACTCCGGGCATGATCGCCACGGCACCCGCGACGGGGCCGGAACGACGTGTCTGATTGTGCACGGGGTTGTTCTGTTGGGCTTGCTGAAAAATAACGATTTTCGTTACACTTCAAAATCTACGAACAATCCCATGATTGAGTGAAAGAATAACTGTTCCTCTTCCATAAGGGCTTCATGAAATCGATTTCAAGAATGGTTACAGTTGCTACATTGAAAATCATAGAAAAAAGATACAACTTTTTTAACTCAAAAGATGCCATATTTTTTCAAATTTTTAATTTCACTCACCCATTGTTGTTCATGTCTCCTGGCCTCTTCATCAGGATCAGTCTGTTGTCTGTTCGCCTCGTTTTCATTCCACTCAGCTTCCATCTTTCTTTGCCTTTCCTCCTCAGCTTTTCTCTGCTGCTCCTTCAATTCCTCGTCTTCCCGCTTTCTTCGTTCACGCTCTGCCATCACGCGGTTCTGGCCCTGAAAACAAACATAGAAATGGCTTGAAATTCTTGAGCAGCCATATGAAAGTTCGGTATTTTTGTTCTTAACGTTCATCGGAAATATGAGATATGGTAGATGGTAGAATTGTGCCGGGTGAAAAGCGTCGAGTTTTCTATGGTTTTTCTAGGTTTCCCACCTCATCAGCAACAGCCATCTGCTCGAACCTCTTCTTCAGGTCAGAAGCGTGGCCCTTTTCCGTCGCGATCTGCGGTGCTTTCGTTCCGATGCTCGGCTTTAGAATCGGCTCGACATCGCGAGTCTGGTCATCGACTCTGTTCACCACAGCTGAAATAACCATTTTTCTTTGGTGAAGAAAACTAAAAAGTTGC
Source organism: Diploscapter pachys (assembly GCA_002287525.1). NCBI lineage: Eukaryota > Metazoa > Nematoda > Chromadorea > Rhabditida > Rhabditidae > Diploscapter > Diploscapter pachys. Next base: position 168,242 of record LIAE01009985.1, read on the forward strand.
ATTTGCCGTTTTTTGCAGAACTTTTTAATCATTGATTAAGCAAGAACTTTTCTCCTAACAAAATGAGAATATTTCATTCTTTCCTTTAGAAACTTGAAATTCCCACCTCGATTGGCCATTTGCGATGGATGTTTTGCGAGTGGCTCGGGCGGCTCGAAAGCAGCCGTGTTCTTGGCCTTCATCTCTCGTTCCCTCTGCTCCGCATCCTCACGAGCACGACGCTCACGCTCAGCTGCGATTTTGGATTCCGCCTGAAAATATACTAAGTTTTTAGTCGATAGTTGGAAGTGAGACTTTCGATAACGAACGGTTTGTATGAACTTTTCAGGAAGCTTCCCTTTAAGTAAATACTAATTTTTATAAAGAAAAAAACTCACATCACCAGCGCCCTGCTCGAATCTGGCCTTCAGACTGGAAGCATTTCCTTTAGAAGCGACTTCAGGAGGAGATTTGCGAACGAATGGTTTGGACGCTTCTGCCTCGCCTCTCGACTGGTCATCAGATGGATTGACTCCTGTAAATGTATTTTTAGGACTTTTCGTTTTTTTCAGATAATCGGAAAGAAGTAGTAGCCTAACAAGAGAATTTTCAAATTTGTTAGTGCAAGTGAAGAATTTGGGGTTTTCACAATTTTTCAGGCCCGAAGTCCCTATTTTTTTAACTTTGAGTTTACCTTTATTGAGTTTCTGTGACTCGTGCTGGTGGAGTCCCTCGTGATACTCGAATCCGACGGCACTTTTGTCCTGTCTGTCAGACTGGATACCGTATTGTCCTCCCCATCCTTTCTTGTAGTCTAGATTTTAATTGAAGAAAATGAAAAAAAGATTATTCTGACCAGTTTGAGATTCGTGCTTCGCCAATTCAGCCTTCTCGTCCCAACCCACGGCACTTTTGTCCTTCCTGTCAGCTTGAATTCCAAATTGACCGCCCCATCCTTTTTTGTAGTCTGAAAGTTCATCTTTCATCGTTTGTTTCCCTCTATCAGTGCGCAATTTTCGCTCAAGTTTAGGTGGTGAGTGCAATTTTAGCAAAACTGAGCACTTTTACCAAATGCTACTTTTATAGTTTTCATATTCCGTTCTTGGATAACAAAGTGTTTACTCTGGGTAAAACTGTACTCGCAGCCAAGAGATATTACGCAATTTTCATTTTCAAAATGTTTCTTTTCCGTATCCTAAAAATCAAGAGCTTTACATTGCGAATAGAAGCAAATAAATCTTGTACAACAGGAGGAAAAACTAATGAATCATCAAAAATCCTCACCGACTTGTGAGTCATGCTTCGACAACTCTGTCTTCTCATCCCATCCTGCAGCACTTTTGTCCTGACGATCTTTCTGGACACCGTATTGGCCTCCAAAACCGACTGAGTAATCTGAAAAATAGCTTCTTTTCTAAAGATATGAAATAAATCACAGCAAAATATGTCAGTTTCAAACTCAGTCACTCTTCTATGTTATCTTTAGCAAACTTGGTTAGATTTTCTGAAACTACTAAAATTGGGCAATAATTTAGGAAATCTGTCAGAGATAGAGGAGTAGAGTAAAACCCGGATGCAATCATTTTCACGCACGCGCATTTCAATCCACTTTCCAAACTCGTTATCCTCAAACAATTTCGTATTCTTTTGATTGCCTTTTTGACTTTCGTGCTTCGCGAGCTCGACTTTCTCATCCCAGCCTACGGCTGCTTTGTCCATTCGGTCTTTCATGACTCCGAACTGCCCTCCGAACCCATATTTATAATCTGGACGTGAAATTTTTAGAAAATATCATTTCCTATATAACTTTTCAGAGTTGAATAATAACATGAAAATTTGTGCAACAACATTGAAATATTCTAACTTTTCTGCACTTAAATTTAAAAGAAGTGAAGTTTCGTACCTTTCTGACTCTGATGCTTGGAAAGTTCGCTCTTCTCGTCCCATCCAGCAGCACACTTGTCCACTCTGTCTTTTTGCACACCGAATTGACCACCTGTAAATCCATTTCCGACGTCCTCAATTAGATATTCCCATTTTGCAGAGTGATAAAAGGCTCATAATAAATGCAGAAAAAGAAGAAAAGCTCAGTCACAAGATTCTATAGGTATTTTTTTGTTGTTATTTTACCCTAAATTCCTTTTCAAAGATGTTGAAAAAATCAATTTCCTCTATCTTGTATTGCATCGGTCAAATGAAGTGACAGTTCGTGTATTAAAAAGAGCGCCTTGTGAGAAATTCACGTATGAACTATGCACAAAGAGACAGAGTGCAGAGAAAGGAAAATAAGCGGGGGACAATGAAAAGAGAGTGAGTACGCAATTTCCTGTGTCTTTCGCATTTTATCGCTATTTTTTCAACACACGAACTTTCAATTAATTTTACCGAAACAGCAATAAGCTATCCTCGATGAAACTTTACGGCGTGTTTTCAAAAAACCAAAACTGTTACTCACCGTATCCTTCGGAAGCTCGAGGCATTTCGTTCAGTTTTTTCTCCTGATGGACTTGATCCGCCTTGAGCGCCTCGTTGCGGAGCTCAGAGAGGGAAATGTGCGCCTGATGGCCAGAACCCACGACCGTCTTCGCGCCCCAACGACTCTCCTTTTCGGAAATGTCATTCTGAATTGTTTGGATCTTAAACATCGCAAAATTGTACAATTTTGATGAATACGGTCTTCGCTTTATGAGATCATGCATTTCTGGAGAACATATTGTAAAGTCGGGGTTTTTTTATTGTATTGAGAAGAGAATACATTTCCTCCGAATTGTAAGAATTCAAAATATCTTTCTAAACTAGAAAAAATAATGATTTTTCAATTTCTACTGGTAAAAATAAAGAGATGAGTAGGGTGATTTTTTTTAGAAAAAGTTGCAATGACTCACGACGAAATCCGGATCGGTCTCCCATTCGTCGTCGTCCACGGGCTTCTTCGCAATGGGCGGCTTTACGCCCACGGACGCTCGCCACATCGACATCACTCTGAAAATCAACTTTATTAAAAAATCGTTAGAAAACAAAGAAAAGTTGGAAATTCCTGGGAAAGTTAGTCCGATTCAAGAGCAAAAGTCATGAAAAACGTCGAGATTGCGAAACCCTAATTAAAATTCTATCGATGAGCTGATAAAATTGATAAGATTGGCAGAAATCCGGAGAAGTGCTGATAAAAACGACTGGTCCTTTCGGAAGAGTGGACTCGGTGTCTGCTTGCAATTCCCTGCTTCCCTGCTGACTCACTACTCCATCCTCTTCTTCTCTGCCCTCTCTCCGTTCCCTCTGCTATCTCCCCCAATGCATTTCGTAACGATCGATTCTGATCGAAGAGGAGAAGGAAAGCCGCGAAACACATTGATTTGAGCTGACAATGAAAAGCAAGTCAACAAGTCGAAATGCAGATGAAATCACGAGGAATTTTCGAAATCTAAAAAGAAAAATTAAGGAACCTCCAGAAAAAAATCCCAATTTGAACTTCAGCTTTGAAAAAAATGATTTTGAAGCGTTTCTAGACTAGAAGAAAAAAAATCTGTGAAAACTTGGAAGATCACTGCAATAAACACGATGGATGAAGTTTTGATCTCTTTGTTCGATTCAATAATGAAGAAAATGAAGCAAGAAACAAACAGAAACAGAAACTAGAGTGTGGAGGCCCGATTGGATTCAGCAACGTTCAGATCTGAAGTGGCGTTCAAGAACGGGCTGGCAAAGGCAGAGACAAGAGGGATGAATGCAGAAAAGAAGTTTTCAAACGGCCACAAGCAGTGTCATTTGATCCGAGAAAATAAGGCCTTTCAAGGAGGTTTCAAGAAAATACGACAATTATTACCTGTTCTGGGAATTGTTCACGCAATTTTCTAGAAGCTTCGGAAAAATAAACGCGAAAATTGCGCGAAGAATAATGATTAAAAAATCATTCGAACTAGAGAAAATAGATATTCCTTTGTTGAGTAGAATGGAAATAATGCAATTGAGGATTATTCTAGAATCGTTCTGGTTATTTTCTAGAAATTTTCAAGGAAAAAACCGAAACGGAAAATGATAACCGTTCGCCGGCAGCATCAATGTTAGCGTTTTTTACTTCATATTTTCTCGATGTTTCACTGAAATAGTCTATGTATTTTCTTCTCAGTCAATTGCAATCTCTTTTTCGTTACCTTATTGATGGTGAAGCATTTCTTTATCATTTTCATGGCATCAATCGATTTAATTTCAGTTCAATACCTTTCAGTATTGGTTAAGGTTATTTTATCGTTCTGCGACTATTCATTTTCGTTCTTAATTCTAAATATCAATGAAAAAATGTTTAAATAAACGTAAACTTTAACTTACAACCCCATTTGAAGGAAACAATCTATATAATTAATACTAGAACTTCAATTACCTCTACTAACATTTTAGCTTTAAATTTCTGCATATTTTGTATTTTTCTTTTTATTAATAAAGGGTTCAACTACCCAAGTTTGAGAGACAACTACCAACACACTACTGCAAATCGTTGTTTGACAACCCTCACATCTATCTCCAACCAGGTTTGCTACATATTTCAGCATGCATCTTTCAGTTTTAGGAATCGATTTTAGTCTGATAAAAATTGCGAAGCATCAATTTAGTAGTTTCATTCTCCGTTCTTCCATGATCAATTTCCAACTCATTAATTCCAGAATTTCTCATTCAATCAATACTCTCCTACTATTTCCATTTTGAAATAATACTATGGTGATTGTTTAGGTCTGTTAACAAAGACTTAACGAAGATGCTAGCCAAATTACCAGTCGAAATTATATTGTTGATCTGCGAATATCCCGAATTCAAAGATCTGGGGCAATTGGCCTGGACTAACAATCGGATGATGCAAATAATCAAGAAACATCGGCCGATGGCGCTCGAGAGGAAAACTTTATTATATCGTAGGAAAATATCTTATTGGATTCTCGAAAGCTACCTTTAGTATTTAGTGCTTTACAAAAAGAGCGATGTTAGAGAAGGAATAATTTGTCTGTTTGATTCGCATACTAATTCTATTAAGCAGATTGCGAAATTTACTAATCATTATGAGCCATTTGAAGTAGCGACTGCACAGAATAAAGTGAATTCTTATGCTCGTTATTTTGAGTAATTTCTTAAGCTTCAGATTTTTGCAATTAACGACGCAAAAACATTTGAAATATGTGACTTGGATACTCGACAAATTTCAAGAGGTCTTATCAACAAACCCATAAATGATCGATTCAAAGAACTTTACAGGTCCAGATCCTCCTGAATGGCGTGCATATGCATCTGTTGCCTACTTTAAAGATAAATTGTATTATTTGGGTGGATGGGATCCTAAAACACATTACAAGACGAATCGAGTTGATGTAAGAAGATCGAATGAGAAAGTCTATGAAATAATTTATTCAGGTTTTAATAGATGGGAAATGGCAAACAGGACCTTCTTTTCCTCTTCCAATTGCGCGTGTTGAGACAATAACGTGCAATGAAATTTTATACGGTCACATTATAGCATACTCATTATTATTGTAATTATGGATATTCAGTTATTGATAGCGATGAAAGTAGAAAGATATATCGATTAACAGACGATGAACGGGAATGGGTTGAAGTAGGAGAGATTCCAGAAAGACGAGACTCTTTCGGAGTTGCATCGCTAAATGGAAAAATTTACATAATTGGAGGACAGAAGTCGTTAATTTTGTATGATAAATAATGTATCATGATATATTTAGTTATCTTGACGCAGTAAAATCCTGTCTGTGTTTCGACCTCTCATCTCCAGTTGGCAGTCAAATCTCTCGAATCGCTGATATGAATTATGCAAGATCCAATCATTCTCTTGTTGTCGCTAATGGAAAATTGTATACAATTGGAGGGTGAGCTGAGATTTTGCATATTCTTATATCAAATATTTGTTAACTTAGATTTCAAAAAGAGTCATTATCATTGGACAAGTTTTGTAATTCAATCGAGGAATACAATCCACAAACGAATAGATGGCGAGATTTGCATAAAATGCTATTTTATCGTAAGAAATTATGCTGAAAACTAAGTAAAAGACTTTGAAACGATTCGTAATAATTTAGTTTATTATTCAAATAATGGTAAAAATGGAGGAAAAATATGCTTTTTCAATTCATACACCTGCTCAGTCGAAGAGATTGCAAAATTCCACAATTATTATTGGCCATATGCAGTATCAACTACACAGAATAAAGTAAATTCTTATGTTCATTATTTTGAATAATTTCTTCTACTTTAGATTTTTGTAATTGGAGGCGTAAATAAATTATTTGAAATATATTACTTGAATACTCGACAAATTTCAAGAGGTCTGCTCAACAAATTCATGAATGATCGATTCAAAGAATTTTACAGGTCCAGATCCTCCTGAATGGCGTGAATGTGCATCCGTTGCTTATTTCAAAGGTAAATTGTATTATTTGGGTGGATGGGATCCTGAAACATCTCAATATACGAATCGAGTTGATGTAAGAAGATCGAATGAAAGTCCATGAAATAGTTTATTCAGGTTCTAATAAAAAAATGGAAAACAGGACCTACATTTCCTCTTCCAATTGGTTGTGCTCAAACAATAAAATGCGATGGAGTTTTATACGGTCACATTATAGCATATTCGTTATTGTAATTATGGATGTTCAGTTTTTGATGGTCGCGAAAGTAGAAAGATATATCGATTAACAGACGATGAACGGGAATGGGTTGAAGTAGGAGAGATTCCAAAAAAACGATATTATTTCGGAGTCGCATCGCTAAATGGAAAAATTTACATAACTGGAGGGAAGAAGTTGTTAATTTTGTATGATAAATAATGTATCATTATATATTTAGTAATTATGATGTATTCAATTCTTGCCTGTGTTTCGACCCTTCAGTTCCAGTTGGCAGTCAAATCTCTCAAATCGCTGATATGAATTATGCAAGATCCAATCATTCTTTTGTTGTCGCTAATGGAAAATTGTATACAATTGGAGGGTGAGCTGAGATTTTGCATATTCTTATATCAAATATTTGTTAACTTAGATATCAAACAACTTTATTTTCCCGTGAAACTTTTTGTAATTCAGTCGAGGAATACGATCCACAAACGAATGAATGGAGAATAGTGGGAAGATTAACATAAAATAAATAAAGTTTAATTATAATAATCTCAGATTTCATATAGAAATTTTATTTAATAAATGTAAAATAATAATAATTTTATTTCAATGCACATGATACAGACAACTCTCGAAGACATCCAAAGGTGATGAGGGATAGTTGCAACTGAAATAAATATTCTTTAAAATATTTTATTTTTAAAATTCTGTAGCCAAATCCAATATTTACTTTACAGTAATTTCAAAATATATACCAGAAATAGTTCATCGATTTCTTGTGAACAGTTATTGTTGACACTCCACACTTAGTTTGATTATGTTTCATAAGTGAGTTTTTATTCCGGCATTTTATACATCATTTTTAAACCCTTACATAGGGGCACAATAGTTTTTCTTTCGATTTTCGATTAAAAAAGTAGAATTTTGGATGAAAAACTTAAAAATGGCGAAAAAATCGATTTTATGCTAATTTCGACTATTTTTTGAAGCCAAAATTTTCTGCAAGAATTTTTTTTTTAAATCTCCATAGTCGATTCATATAATTGGTATGAAAATTGAAATTTAGAAAAAAAAAAGGGTGACTACATTCTTATATAGTAGAGGTAATTAAGAATAACGAGACAACGGAATGACAAGATCTATCTTTATCCACACTCTTCCGTTCTACTTTCTCCTCCACACCTCTACCAGACTATAGGCATCGTCATTTGATCATTTCAAAGCTGCATCGCCAGTGGGGATTTTGCACATGTAGAAGTCGCAGTCTTCGAACGACGACAGTAGTGGAGCGGTGCTTGTCCAGGTAAAATTTTTCGTCATTCGATCAATAATTACCTAGCATTTTCGGGTTTTCTTTTGAAAAGTTAAACCTTTTCTTACATAAACAGTTTTTGTGACGTAAGGATATTTTGGAACTTCAAGACCTTGGCCCGGCCCAATATAGTCCATTCTACGGGTCTGATTTGTAGCCCAAACGTAATACCACCCTTCAAATTTAGTTTTCGGGAAAAAAATTCTTAAATTTAAAACATGTATCAATAGTGTAATGTGGAACACGATACGAAGTCAACCGTGCTGTGCCATCGACGAAGCAGTAATTAGGAACTATTGATAGAAATAGATCTGTAAAAGGCGATTTTTCATTTTCTAATTGATTACTGTACTCTTGACATATTCATCTTCCTGCTGGCTATCAATGCTATTCCATCGATAGCAATCGGTCACTTGGGCAGGACTATCCGTCTAAATTAGTTTAATTACTCTGATTAGCTCATAATCGCTGTTATTGGAACCCGACTTATTCAATCTTACCAAATAAAAAGTGTAACACATATCAGTGAGAGGGTTGTAAACAAAGTCGCCGATGCACAAGCTATTATTCGGTGTCATTGTTCTTTCAAATTTCGTAGTTGTAAATGACGCTGATAACGGAGCTTGGCAAATATAGGGCATCTGTCGACTGCATTCTTCAGATTGCCATTTCCCTCCGCCTAGATCCATGCTTGCGCAATCACCGTTAGAGGAGGGCTCACCTAATTTCTGGTTGTTTTTTTCGGAAAAATTGAACCAGCTTACCTGGGGCCCAATTTCTGAAGACGCTAGAATTTTCGTCATCCCATTGCCAATTGCCAGAAATTTTTCTCAATCCTAACCAAAATGTAGAAGTAGTGAAGAAATTCTGGGCTCTTTCTAGACTTGGTGCTAAAAACTATACCGAACTTTTAACTTACGAACAATCAGATTATTCGTGAACATGTTGTCGATGACGAGCATTTGAGCAGACTTTGATTGACAATCGGCTTTCGCAACTTCATATAGACTCTCATTTTTCACGAAATAATAACAACTGAACAAATTTTCTTAAAAATGGCACATTTTCGTCTCAGACTTATGGAGCACTTTCGTCAGACAAGGAAAATGTACGAGGGGTAGGTCGCAAGAGCGAAATCATAGTTATGATACTAGATCGCACTTGCGGAAACTCTGACTAACTACAGGTTATAGAAAAATATTTGTTAAGAAAATATACAGAGAATAGATCGCATGGACTTTCTGACGATCGTCCTCCCTGGGTTTGATTTTCTCACCTTTTAGAATCTTCGAAATCGCATGAATTTACAACGAATGTCCAACAAAATCTCATAAAAATGATTAGTCTTAGATATCGCATTGTTATTTCACCATTTCTGTGAAAAAACTGATGACTTTTCTAGAATAAAATTCGTTCTTAACGTTCATAAATCATAAGAATCAGCGTTAATCAACAGCTTTTCCAGCGAAATTTCAATGATAAGGAGGCGTCAAGAATTTTTGCGTTATCTTTTCATTGTTCATTCCTTCGGAGAGGAATATAAGTAGAAATGCCTCGACAAATTCGAATATAACACATTTTCCCATGTTCTGGCAAGATAGTTGAGAAAAAGGGAGAAGGGAAAGATAAGATATGATGGGGATTTGTGTGTGTGATCATGTGACTGGTAATAGATATTTCTCGCTCTTATCAGAATATATTTATTTAGCTTACATCCTATATCCATAATTAATATGCATATAAAATAGATAGAATAGAGGTAGAAGTTAGAAGATGAACAGTCAAGGGTTATTCAATTCATAATGAATCCAAGGAAAATCTCTCTCTGAACTCCCTCTGAACTGAAGGGGAAGAGGCTTATAAAGGAGACGTTTTAATATTGAGGGAAAGTTGTTTACGTTTCATGGGAGATAAAAATAGAATGTTGACTTCAATCAATAATTATAGAAAAGATAAAATAATAAATAGAAATAAATCTGATTGATATGACGCCAGAACACCCCATGTCAAATAACCAATATCTGTCATTTTTCTTCGCGGTACTTTGATTGAGATTGCATTGTGGGCGTGACGAAGAGTAAAGTGTCGATTTAGTGGGACGGATTCTTCGATTTTTCATGGCTGGAGTAGTGAAGAGGTGTAAGCGAGCGGCACGTTCATTCCACCTTCTTGACAGCGCCCGACGAAGGTGCAGTTGTGTTTGGGGTGAGAATTGCGTCGCCGGGTGTCGACTGAGCCACCTAAATTTTTTTACAACAATAATATAAATAACATTTACTCAAATTTCGCACATAAAACTTTCATTATTTTCTATTTTGTTTACAATTTCATAAAATCAAGTTTCAACAGATGTCTTTGTAGATTATTCAAGTTCAGTAATTGCTTCTTCATTCCTTGTAGATGCAAGGTTATCATGTGGAACGTCAATCTGAATTTACCGATGCGAAGGAAAATTACTTATCAAAGATTTTACTGGAGTGCTTTTTGGACTAATATTAATGAGTCGAACACCCGGATCGTCGAAAATCACAGGATGATCTGTATAATTGTCGGAAAATTCAATGCTTTCTGTTATTCCGGTAATGCTGAAATTGTATGAAAATATTAAAATTTTCAGATGGCTTCTAGCAGACTTGCATAAAATGAACCAAATTTTCTTAAAACCTTTTCTCTGCCAAGTTTAAAGTTAACTAAAATATCACGATAAAAGTGGCTTGTTACGCCATGGATCGAATGAAAATTCGTCTACTCTTATGAAAGTCTGTCATAAATTTTACCCTCAAGTAATTCTTACAAGCTTACGAAGATTCGTAGTATCAAAAATATTCCCGATTTCTGTAATTTTTAAAATTCTTTTTTCATCTCTATACTAAAGCTACCTTTTCCTGCTTTTTAGTCGTTCGATCTTGATGTGATTGCTCTTAAAATACGTTGAAGAGGTAATAAAAATTGAGAGATGGGTATGAAGAGGGTAGGTTAAGGTCAGGTAGGGGAAAATTTAGTATCAAAATGATAAGCTCATCGAGATGCACATTTTGGTACCCAGTTTTCCCTACCCTTACCCTCGCCATATCTATATTAATTTCTCAATCTTTATCATCCCTTCAACATTTTCAACCTACGATCCTCTGACATATTTTAGGACCGTTGTGGTCTCTTATTTCCATTTTCTTCTTGCGATACTGTCTCACCTATAGTAGGAGTAGTTGTTGGATGTTCTTCAACTGTAGACGGTGATTCAGATGATGGCTTGTTGGACGGTCGTGTCGGCGCATTACTAGAATCATTGCGTTGTGAAGAAGCGCTCGTACTTCAAGTTGTGTTGTCAGGTATATATTGTGCAGGTTGTATAACTGACCGTTTATCGATGTATTTTTTGCAAAGAACCCAGCTAGCAATTAAAGCAGCAAGTTTCGTGAAGAAGAAACCTAACCCTTTTGAACCTATAAAAAATGACCATATCACATACTTTCCTCGCAAACTATTTCCAACCGCGAGTAAATTCATTATCTGTATGAAAAAAATTATATTGTCAGGGTAACTATCTTGTATTATTACCGCTATTGTTGCGAGATTGAACGTTTCGAATATGGCCATGACGTCAGCAATTATTCGAATGCGTAAATTTCTTAGCTAAAATATCACTCTTTCTAAAATTTAAGACATATACTTAGAAATGCCAAAATGCCAAAAATAGCATTCGAAATTTTTGAACTTTCAATAAAACGCAAAGGAAATGGTAGCCAGCGAGATTGTTCACTCGACCGTGAATGCTATTGAGAGGTGCCGCTTATTCGGCGCTAAACGCTGTCACCTTTCCAGCGAGACGGTAGCTCATTGGAGAAAAGGCGAACGAAAAGTGGAAAATGAGCAGGGATGTTGATAGGTCAAAAGTTTATGACCCGAAAATTTCGGGTCGGTTCCGGATCAATAGCCCTGGAAATGAGGGGAAAAGTCTGTTTGAGCGCTGCCAGAATTGCTTGTCAAGGCCAAGATATTAATTAGAACTTACTCTATCGGTTTCTTCTTTGTCCCCTTCTTTAATCTTTTTCGGATCGATCTTCTTATGTTTTCTAATTAAAACCACAAATGTGCCGATTGATATGCACAAGGATATGACGACTAAAAACAGTGGAAAGTAAACAGAATATGGTAGATAATCTCCGCGGTACCAGCAGCTAAAGTAAATGAATTCAAAATTTAGAATCCCACAGTAGAAATATTCCTTACAACTGATCTGATCCGATATAAAAGTCAGTAGTGGCCATTAGAATTCCAGCGAACACGAATGAAAATCCTGTTATTTTTCATTACAGACTTCTTTTATTCTCTTGTACTACCTATTAGAACCAGAAACATCACATTCATTATTCCTTTCACAATTTTTCTATATTCATCCATCGGTTTGATTGATGATATCAAATTTTCAACGATCATCTGGCAATTTAAGAGCAACGCACTAAGAATTTAGTCTTCTTATAAAAATGAATGTACTATGACTCTTACCTCAAATATAATGCATACGATAGGAATGCAAGCGTTTCACAGCGTTTTCCATACCCATTGCCTCCTCCTGTACCGAGCGTAAAGCAGACTTGAAATGCGACCAGTATGAGTACATAGGCAACATAGGTTCCGAATAGGTATGATAATGAGCGTTTAGAATTTGTCTTCTTATCTGTATTTTGTGCTAAATTTAAGATTCCACTTGCTTTGATTTATAAAATAAAATACTTTCTTGATTTCCTGCATTGTTCGTACTTTGAGAATTAGTCGGTTGCTCTTTGCCTTTCCCATATTTCTTCAGATAATAACGGATACTTGATTAGAATGATAGAATTTCTCCCTTCTATTCAACTTACAAAAAAAGCAATATTCCAATAATCAGTATGAATAGTGCAACAAATGATACGATAACAAATGAAATTCCCGTCGTATAGACTAAATTATCGGGGGACGTGCGTTGCGCACCAAAGTGAGGTGTTGTACACCGAAATTTTTGGTGCGCAACGCCTCACTTGGAAAATTGTGGTGCGCAATGCTACGTACCCACATGATCACACATGAAAGGCGAGTCGATTTGTCCTTCCTAAAAATTAAATCTTTCTAAATTCAACAATGCACTTAGAGACGCCAAATGAGTTTTCAGGATTGATACTCATGGAAAATTCAATGTCAGTGTGATTGGCGATATTTACCAGAATGCTTTTTCGATCTACAAAAAAAAATTCAATAAGAGCAAAGTTATGGTCATTTTTGTGCGGCACATTTTTTCTGCAGTCGTTTCTCATTTTATTCAGCCAGTCATTTTCATTGTGTTTCAATTAGATACAAAATTTGAATGAGGGAAAAATTCGTAGTGTATCATACAGAAACAATTTTGCATGACTATCAATTAGTAATCCGGCCAGATGGGTCGAAAAAAGTAGTGATAAATTTCGAATGCATAAATCGAGTGCTAATTTTGGCATTTCTAAATGTACTGACCATTATCAATCCATAATGTGCAGTTGTAGAACACGACTCGCTAGAAAATCCATGTTTTCGAGATGAATCGCAGTCAGATGCTGACCAGCCGTTATTCTCATCGTTCCACGCATAAGTTTTGATATTCCCGTGCAAAGGACGCAAGATCTAAATCACAAATGTCAAAATTAGGGTCTCCAAGCAGATATGCCGAATTGATGTTTCGGACAAAGTTTTTGTGCAAATGCCACTAGGGGATGTAAATAAGACTTTCGTGAAGAAAAATGAAATTAAAAATTTTCTATGCCGAAAAGAATCGAAAAAATCAATCGTTCGAAATGAACACATTTTGGTAAACCGCATGGACGCGCGTAGATGCAAAAATTATGCATCAATTTTTGGCACACAACCATTTTATTGGACGTGTCGTCGATCTAGATTAGGTATTTCATCACATTTAGGGTTTGAAGAGTACTTTCTTCCCAAATTTTTATTTAGAGTTACCACGATTCTACCACAAACGCATTTCTGCAAGGGGACGGAGCTTGGAAACTAGTCAAAATTAAAAAAAAAAAATATATTTTAAACTAACATCTCCTGTATCCCATTGAATGGTAACATTGACATAATTATGCAAATCAACGCCTTGCAACAACCCATCTGCTCCTACCATATGTACAGATAGAACCGGCGCCGACTTAATTTTATTAGTTCTTACTTTGTAGATTTAATCTTTTTGACAATAGCTATATGGCGACCTGACGACTCGGGCAATGACGACCCGCTCATTACTCAATGACGGACTTTTTTCCTTTCCAAATGCTATTTCTTTCTGCAATTTTTTTTTACTTTTATCGTCTTTTTCAAGTTATTTTCCACTTTTCGTGTTTTTCCGCGTACTTTATCATTTTTTTTCGAATTTCAGGTATCAAATCGTTTCATTGGGCGCGAATGGAAGTTTATACGTGGAAAATGGATCACTGAACGTGGGGGGGGAGAATGGCATCTGATGCAGGAGACAAACGTTGAAGCCGCCTTCAAAGGCCACGGCAAATTATTTTTTGAACTGTTAAAACTGAGTTCCATATGAGTGAGGAATTTAAAAATAATTTGGAAAATCTTCGAAAAGAAATAGCATTTAGGAAAGAGAAAGTCTGTCATTTAGTAGTGAACGGATCGTCAGATCGTCATATAGAAACTGTCAATCATTTTACCGAATATAGACTAGCATTCTTCTGACAGTGGTCGTCATTACCAACTTGACCGTCAGAACTAAACAATCATCTATGAATCTTTCCTCGTATTTGAGACCCTTATTTACGTTTCACTGATCGGCGCACTTCTGTCTGTCAATTGATTCAGTTGGGGATCATTCAGAAAAAGTTTGTAATTCTTATAGGATGTTAAAATTATTCGAACATCTCAAATCTATAAATTTCTAACGAAGTATATTGATAGCTGCTACCAGGGCGAATGGCATTTTTATCGATGAATATCGTATGTCCTGGCAATTTCGAACGATCTTCTTCATCGATCAATTTCACTTTGCCATCGTGATAGTTTAAACCTAAAATATTCGGAATAGCGCGACCATATGAGCCATATTTCTTTTTAGTAGCGTCCTGCGATTACTCGCGAAGAAAAACGCCTGCGAAAATGAAGAGAAAATGAATGATCGTTCAAAATGAATGCATTAAAACGAGAGAAATTATCTCGCTCAATTGATAAAATCTGCGCGACTTTATGGAGATGCACGAAGGCGCAGCAAGGCTGCAGATGAGTGGGGCTAAACCCTAGCCATAAAGAATACAAGGCCGTGATAGTTTTTGTTGCAATATTCCAATTTCGTCTTACCTATTCCTTTCTTCAAATCGACCTGTTTTCTTATCACAAATGCAATATTTTCCAGAAGTAGCTCCGTTTTATTGACATCACTGTTATGAACGGCTTGGATAATTGACGACAATAATCTACAAAAAACGATGAAACTTTGCTCCATTTGATTTCTTTTACTTGCTACTGCTTCCGGTATTTGCCCTAATGTTGTCGATGAAAACGCTGTATTCTCCTGCAATGATTCCATTTGCGTTCTGTATAATAGCTGATATCGTCTGAATCTCTGATTTTTTTTTTCTAGTTTCTAATAATACTGCAAACGTCTATCGTTAGATTCGAAATATTTGATATCTCAGATATCTTGCTTGTTATCAGCATGTAATTGCCGTTAAGCATAGTCTTTCCCGTGTAATCCAAAGTCTGATTCAATACTACAGATGCATTACTAGCATCTACTTGTTCCTAAAAGCATTGCTACATTTCACTCGATTCCCCTCTTTAACTATGGCTGGCCACGCCCCCTTTTCTGTGCGAGCGCTTTGCTGCAACATGGACAGACACTGATTTACACGGTCTCCCGCCCACTGATTTCTGCGATTTTGCCGCACAAAGGGGACGCTCGTTAATTCAGAGAATCGAGTGTATTTCGAAATTATTGAAATGAGCTAACATTTGTAATGTTTACAAGCGTGCTGTTGAATTGCAATGGGGCAGTTGTTGGAGTGGAATGAAATGTTGTCGTTAATACTTTTGAGGTATTCCGATACTGTTCAGTCGTATAAAAAGGCTAAAGATATTTTAATTCACCTGCTATTCATTTAGACAGACCTAGGGAGGATGATCGTCAGAACGTTCTTGCCACCGCCTACCCCAAGTACAGGGTGTTCTACGATAATTTTTCAACTTATTTTAGTCTTAAACTTTTCCTAAAAATTACCTTTGAAATTCCGTCAACTGGATCCTATTTGGATCGGTGGAACACGCATGAAAATGTATGGTTTCACCCACTTCCCATTCACGGATAGACTAGGGCATATCGGTGGCGGAGTAAATTCCCGTTTTTCTTTAAAATTGAGTCTGATTTTTGGGCACAGGTCGCTTCGGATCAAAACAAATTAAAAACGGTTTCCAGACTCTGAATCAGCATAAAATTCGACATATTTTACATATCCAACCGGCCCAAAATGCATAAAATACAAATTTCCGATTGTTTTGCATCCAAGTCCAAATAAGGTGCCGTCACCGGTATGCCCAGATTTACCCGTAAATGGAAAGTGCATAAAACCATACATTTTCGTGAACGTCCCACCTATATAAATGAGATTCTGTTGACCGTTTTCAAAAATAATCTTTGAAAAAATTTAAAGCTAAAAATATGTTGTAATATGATCGTGGAACACCCTGTATATTTTACTTACAATTTTTTACCTCCAACCTTCCATTAGCCAGAAATTTTATCTTTCCGAGGTGGTATCATAAGTACGATTTTCCTCATGACCTACCCCCTATAGGTTCTTTCTGTCTTGCGAAGTTACTCCCTAGGCCTGCATTTAGATCATTTAGACTAACCGTTGTTGACCATGTAGTCGTGAAGTATGTTGTACTAGTGCAATTGGTTTCGTTTATTAGTGGCACAGGAATCCCAGTAAGCATATCACCCATCAGAATTTTACGAGGAGTTTTGGTATTTACCTAAAAATCTCCCTAGAAAATCGATTTATTTGACGGTTTTGGCCGTACCTTGCTCAAAAGTGTGCCTAGCAATTGAAATTTATTCCCGATTTTTCGCTGCTTATGACGCCTTCTATTAATTCTAAATGGAAAATCTGATGCAGAAGTTTGACCGAATGTCGTCGTCGCAGATGAAGCCGCCTAAAAATTTTACTATAATACAGGAAGCGTACTAGTTCTTTTACAGTGGAAGCTGTATTCGTTCCCGTTGTTGGCACTGGTGAAGAATTAGTGGAGCTCTTCTAAAGAGGATAATCAACTCAGCCCGAATTATTCGTAAAATCACCTTCGTAGTCGAGGCTGATGAACCTGGACCTATCGTTGGAGTTGTTCCTAAATCGGACTGTGTGCTTGTGGAAGGCGCTATTGTCGTATTTGTGATGTTCTTTTGAGGCTAAGATTTTCTATATTGAAAGAAAATACCATAGAAATACCGTTGTTGGAGTCTGTGATGCAGTTGGAGAAATCGTGCTATTCGTTAGGAATTGAGTTGTCTAGAAATGTAAATAAATCATGATCAGTTTAATGTGTAGAAATTAGACAATAGCTAGCTAAACTTACCTCCATGTTCGGCGTGGTTGTGTAAAATGACGTGGGACAATTCGTCATGTTAAAAGAATCACACGGCTGAAATTATATTTTACAAAAAAAATGTTGTGCAATTACCCATGGACTCGATGTTGGCTTTGGAGTGGATGAGCGTGCAGTACTTGATCCCGATGTGCCATCAGTGTCGTATTGCCAAAGCTAATTTCATGTCATTTGAATTCAATTACAGGGTGGGCAGAATTACTGTTACAAGTTTATTTGATCCGCTTGACGCAATGATATGTAATATCGAAAAAAAAAGATTTCTTTCGTTAGAATTAATTGAGTGTTTCATTGATAATAATTATTAAAATTTTTGGGAGGAATCCTTTTACATGTCCTCCTCACAGACGCGACTGTCTTCTAGTAACGAAATGCCTATGACACGCAGGCATTTGACGTGATATCGTCACTTGAATTCATAAGGACAAAGATTTGATACCTTTTTGGTGAAAAATTAAAGAACACTTCAATGGCTTCAAAATACGCTACTTTTAAAACTTTTAGAAATGGATTTTTTGCCGAAAAAAGATAAAATCTCCATGATCTGTTAGCTCAAACCAGTAAAATTATCGATATTCGTTGAGAACTATGATATTTCGATAAGCCTTGTACATCAAATGCTTAGGCAAAATACCAAAATCCTAATAGAGACCGTTGTTCTCTTATAATAGGACTTCAGCAAAGTAAAATTCGTTTTGGTAGTCTATGATATTTGGCGATACCGGGGTAATATTTAAAAAAAATCTCATGGCACACATGCTTTATGACACCAAAATCGATGCCATTGATGAAAAATCAGTAGACTTGGAAAGTTTCTTCTATTATCAGTTGGAAGGCAGTTCGAACTAAATAGTTCAGTTTCATTTTTGTTGATTCATCGATGAATTGGCATAGATTCTCAACGACAATGTTGCGTTACTTTTGCTATCAGCTATAGTAAATTTCGCATATGTCAAATTTATAGCCTGAGCTCATGCTGTATGAAAACAAATCGTGAAAAGTCTGACCAGATATTCAGGTAAGAGTTCATATGGTTAGAAATTAAAATTTTTACTATTTTATAAGAGTAGTCCTTGCAAACTTGTAGCAGTAATTTCGTCGCATCCTGTATGAATCAAAATTACCGTCGTTGGAGATGTCGATGGTCCTAGCGAACTTGTCTCATATATGTACGCGTATGGGGTAGTAATACTTGTGCTCATTTCAGTCGAATAGGTAGTTGACATATTGCATGGATCTGTTCCATGTACCGATAGTACAATTTTTCCCTCGATAAATGGGTTCTTTAAATAAAATAGAGTAAGTCATGAAAAAGTGAATATGCATACATTCAACAGTGTTAAGCCGATGACTAATAACCTGATAACGCCGTGGTAAGAGATTGCCATCGATTGGTGGATATTCGAGGAAAGTATACAATTCTATATAATATGAGAGAATCGCTGAAACATGCAAATTCAAAACTGAGAACGAATCATGATGTTCAATATTGATATACGCTGAAATTAACACACAATTGCTGTTTAAAGTATACATAAGTGCAGTGTTTCTTGGCACTAAACTTCCTCTCTCTCTCTCTCCCCAAATCGGATTTTCGCTTTCTTATCGTACAAATTCATGCGAGATTATTTTTTAATTATAATTTTTTGCTAGACCGCTTAGGAGGCATTGTTTGTAAGAATTGGACATACCTTGGCACAAGCATAAAAAAAAGTCCGAGAAATTTAAAACGGGTAATATGGCTGGGTACCTTTATGGGGGCTATGTATAAAAACGGGAAGACCAGGCCACGCTCACTTGCGGGAACGGAACTACGATAAATCAAAGTCTGTGCTTGACACTCCGAAGAAGATACAAAGAGAACTTTTTTGCTATAATAGATTTTCGAAAAATGAAAAAAAAAAACATGTTAATAACAACCATGAAATTATTTCTGAAAATCTGTTATAGCAAAAAAGTTTTCTTTGTACCTCCCTCGAAATGTCAAATTCCGACTTTGACCTACCATTGTTCCGCCCCCATATAAGTGGGTGTGTACCCATTTTGGGTTTCCAGGATTTTTCATACCTGTGCCAAGCTACCCACACTTTTGTTTGATTCTTACAAAGAACGCCTCTTAAGGTAGGTGTGAGTTCTGCAGAAATTGGTATTTCTTCATTTTATTGGTGATTCATGCATTCAATCACTTTTGCAAATCAATTTGCCCATTAAGTTATTGTAGCTTCCAATTAGCCTGTGATTCATCATGAGTTTATTATTTCATTTTGTAAACTGATGTTTATCCGATACTACTTGGCAGTGCTCTTGGTCGTTCAGGAATTGGTCGTGGAGCTGCCTGAAAATTTCGAATATCAGTCTTTATTTAATTTCAGCTATAAATAGCTTGTTATGGAGTTTGTTATCCTTGCTGAGTTTCCAATTGAGCTCCTCCTTGTATGTTGACTTTGATTGGTCTGTTAGGTAGTTCTGCGAAAACGCATTCGCTAGTCGCCAAATTTATCCAGCTAAATTCAAACTTGGTTTATACCCATCTATTTGCTCAGAAATCTTACGCTTTTATGAATCCTTCATTAGGTAGCTCACTTGTTCTGGGATCCGGATTACTTGATGCTGCTTGAGTTGATTGATCCGGCTTTCTAAATGTTTCTTTTATTTGCGATTTTCATAAACTGTTTTTTGCACTTGTCTTCGGACTTCTTTAGCAATTGAGCACCTAAACTTGGTAGGAGTTTTGTAAAGAAATTGATTAATCCTTTCGAGCCAAGGGAAAACGTAAACGCCGCATAGGAGGATTGGAGGCTGTTTCCGACATTATGGAAGTTTATTAGCTAAGATATTAAATTTTTATCGGAAACGAAATATTTGACGATATACCGCTATCACTGCCAGATGAATCGTTTCTATTATGCACATTGCATTGGCAAAGAGTCGAATTCGCTGATAGCGTATCTGAAGCACTCAATAAAAATGAAATTCGAATTATTTGTCTCTAGCCTCTTTCTTATCTTTGGGTTTGTCCTTGTTAACCGCGCGATATTCTCGGATTAGAAGGAAAATCGTTATAAGCGATAGGACCAGGGATAAAATAATGAGGGCCATAGGCAGATAGACGGAGAAAGAGAGAAAATCGCCTCGAAACCAGCAACTGAAGCTGAGAGTGGCGTTAAATTTGTCAAAAATCTTACAATTGATCTGATGTTGTGTAGAAATCACTAAAAGCATACAACAATCCTGCTACAGTAAATGAAAACCCTAAGAATGCCACGATAATTAGGTAGATAAATTGTTTGAAATGTTTGTTGAAATTCAACGATTCTTTCAATACTGACACCAAATATTCGGCTATCATCAGCAGATTTAGAAGAACGGTACTGAATGCGGGTTTTAGATTATTGTATGACAATAATTACCTCAAGTAAAGACCGTATGAGCATAATCCGAGAAACTTGCAATATCTGCCATATCCAGCTTTCGGAGCTAGCGAAAAGCAGATTTCAAATGCTCCAAGAACAAGAAGATACATGATCGATGTGGCAAACAGATGAGAATTAGAGTGTTTCTTCACATTTTCATTTCCTGTTTGAGTTGCTGGAGCTGTTGGTGTATCACGTGTTTCTTCATTGCGGTACTGTCGTATTCTGAAAATTACTGAACGTAGATTTTGTAAACGGACTATCTAACTTGTAAACGACAATAATAATAATCAGCAGGAATAGAGCTACGATTGATAGAACTACGAATCCTATTCCGGTAGTGAAAACCAAGGTGTTGCAGACGACTGGGGAGTCAATTTGACCTTCCTAAATTATAAATTATGAAAATCGGTATCTAATTTCTCCACCATGATCAGTCCGAAATTAGCTGCTGCTAATTGGCATGAATTTTCGATATAGCCGTTGTTGTTTGAGGATTCGCAGTTCGCTGTGATCCATTCATTGCCCGACTCGTCCCATGTGTAGGTCTTTATGTTTCCGTGTAGAGGCCTCAAAGTCTAAAACGGGTCTTCATCAGTCGATATAACTCTTGCGCTAAATGACGTTTTTCGTGTCCCACTGAATGTGTACGTTCAAATTCGTTGCTGCTCTTTTTGATAGCAATCCTTGGTTTGCATCTTGAGCAGACATTACAGGAGCTGACTAATTTTATAGATTAGTTCACACTGAAATTTCTGAAGAAAGTATTACCGAGTATAAATTCGCCCCATTTTGACAGTAATCACCATTTCCTACGGAACTAAAACCATAGAGAACAAATAAATGCTGATGGAGTTTCTTACTTTTCCTCCAAAGGTGCATTCTTGTCATTCACTTGATTGAGTTGTGGGTAGTTCAGGAAAAGCTTATAGTTATGATAGGCTACTAGTGTTATTCGTGAACCTATGAAACGCAATTTAAACTGTCTTCCTTTCAGAACTCACTTGGATCAACGCTATCTTTCTCCACATAAATCGTATGTCCATTCAGTTTCGAACGATCCTCATCATCTATCAATGTTGTATTTCCATCGTTATAATTTAGGCCTATGAAAATATGACTGAATTTTCCTTAACTATTTGAACCTGCCTATTCCTTGAGTCAAGTCTGCTTTTCGTCTCACGACGAATGCCATATTTTCCAGAAAATGCTCCATCTTGTTGACATTGCTGCTTTGAACAGCTGTCACCAATGACGATAATAATCTTCAAAGAATCATCAGCGACCTTTACCAAATCTTGAAAATTACTTTTGACTACTTCTAGTATTGTAATGCAAATTAGCTTCAAAAGCGCTATATTCTGCAGCTATTATGCCATTTGCATTGTTGACTATAGCTGTTACTGTCTGAAGTTGATTTTATAAAAATATCATTCATGGCTTTTCGGAATTGAGAATCCGAATTCTGGATTTTCGTTCTTCTCACCACACACTCATTCTCGCTATTTTTCCTTTTGTGCTCTCTTCTTCGGGATTTCGAGACTAGACGACAAAGAAAGAGGTTCCAAGGGAAATTGAAAACAAAAACATGGAGAAAAGAAAGAGAAATAAGGACTCCGAACAGCCCTGATAACCATTCCGCTGACTTACATCATAGGAGATGTTGGGCAACTGTGATATTTCTGCGATTTTATCCGATATCACTTTAATATCCCCACTCAGCATCGTTTTGCCAGTATAACTCAGTGTCTGATTCAGTACGACTGTTGCATTTTGAGCAGTAACAGGTTGCTTAACTTTTTTATTCAATAATATGTTAAAAATGTAACTCACCGATGTAATATTGACAAGTCCGGGAGAGATCTGTAATGGTGGTGTTGTTGTCGGTACGCGATAAGTTGTGTTTTGCATTAGCGTGCTTGTTGTAAAATTAAAAGTTGTCGTCATCGTATTTGTGGCTAACATTGTTGTTGTTGGAGGAACTGGCGTGGAATTCGTAGCTCTCATTGTGGTTGTTGGAGGAACTGGCGTGGAATTTGTAGCTCTCATTGTGGTTGTTGGAGGAACTGGCGTGGAATTCGTAGCTCTCATTGTGGTTGTTGGGGGAACTGGCGTGGAATTTGTAGCTCTCATTGTGGTTGTTGGGGGAACTGGCGTTGAATTTGTAGCTCTCATTGTGCTCAATGTCGCTACTTGCGTGGAAAAATATTGAGTAGAGAAAATACTATTATTATTATAAATGGAGATTGTGCTCTATAGTTGAACCATACGAGTGAATTGGATAAGAGTAAGCTTCATACCTGAGGTGGAAAACTTTTCGTACTTGTTGTCATGTAACTAACAGTCGTACAGTCTTCTAGATCATAGACGAATGGAACGGGTATACCAGTGTCTTGATAATTGTAAGTTGTTATTCCATAATTGAATCGATTGATCTTAATTTAATTTTTTTTCTTTAGTTTTTTTTTTGAAAAATATAAATATCTACCTGTTTTAGATATATATCGAGGTATCGTAAATCTCTTCTATTTGAATATCTTTTAGTAGGTTTAATTTTCGCTGAGTTGTTAGATTTAGTAAGACTCTTTCTATTGTTCTGTAAGAATTTGACGCTAATTTGGTATATTCATCAAGAGTGAATATTATCTTGTTAAGGAGAAGATTCTGCAGTCAGGAAATGTTCAATTTTTATGCATTAAGAGCTAAGTTATACAAGGAAATTACATTTACCAATCGTCTATGATAGTGAGGTCATAATAATCAAGAAAAATCAGAAAACCGAATAAAAGAAATCGCGAAAGTCCGGATTTTCAACCGGCTATCTCATATCCACAACAAAAATGCGCATTGTTCTTCATTTGCCTTGAAATTTAATCGTCGATATTAGCGCATTAGTGAATTATTTAAAATCCTTTCTTCGACTGTGATTTGTTTCTACTGTCTATGCCAATGATCCTACTCAAAAATCTAGTGATAAAAATGATCATATCATAAGTTATGTAAGTTGTGTAATGTACCAATGCGCATTTTGTACGGATTGGGGAACCTTCCTAAAAATAGGACAGTACCTGTTTTGGATATCCTTTTAGATAGCGCGGATTAGTAATTTTTGAAGTTCTTGTTGAAGGCGTAATTTTGGCAGATTTGATTGTCTGCTTTCTACTATTCTTAAAATGTTACCAATTTTTCTTGTTTAGTAGAGTAAAAATTTACCTGTTTTAGTTTTGCGCCTAGAATTCGTAAATGCTTCATAGAAAATCCGCTGGATGGAGAAATTTTGGTAAAATTGGCATTTTTCTTCGCTGACACGAGATCCATTATCAATCCTCTGGGTAGTAGCATTGTGATATTTTGTGATATCGTCTGAATTCTTTCTAGTTTACTCTCACCAAATTGTTGTACACTTATTTGTTCGTAAATTAAGTTGTAAACGTTTCATTTTGAATAAGTCGTGAGATTTCTATGGTCAGTTTTTGATAATTCTTATTGTTAGGCTAAACTAATGCATAGTTATGATTGATACCGTGCCCGTGTGCGCTGCTGTCATCGTAGGTGCCACTGATGTGCTTGCTTTTGGAGAAGCAGAAAAGGTTGACTGAAACAAGCAAATTTATTTTCTGCATAAGCAGAGAGTTATCCTTAACAAAAATAATGCCTAAAACTAATTGGTTTTTATCGTTTCCAAAACCCGTCTCAAAACAATACCAACCCTACCCCAGTTGGAACATATCTGGTTATTGTTTGTTGTGTTGATGTGCTGTAGATGCATGAATCGTTAACATTTCTACTTGTTGTCACAATGCTCGAATGGGCAAATTTTAGTTGCACCTAAAAGTTATAAAATCTGTTCTGATGAAGTTTGCGAGTGATAATGATACCTGTAAACGCAGAATAAACATCAGACTAGTTCTGAAGATCATTACTGAAAATTGAGTGTTTAGCTAAACAATTATTTATTAAACAGAAAATGTTTAAAAATCGCTTCGATAACCTATCTAGTAAGTATTTTGATTAGTTGCATTTATTTAATGAGCAGATTTAATTGCCCTTTGATTATGGCACATTGCATTTTTCGGCTTTTACGCCTTTTACTCGTAAAAGATTCGTTATCACGAAGTCATCTAACGAAATTTTCGGTACATTTCTTTGATTTGAGTTTTATAAATATCGACTTCCTAACTATCATAAAAATTGCTAAAATGTAACTGATCTGGTATCATGCATTCGATGAAAATGTCAATTAGTGACTCATTCGAACCCACACCTACACCCAAAAATCACGAAATTCTTCTTGAGAGCTGATGAATAATATCCATGTGCTAGGAAGAAATAATATCTTTTACGACATTCTGCCTATTCTTTCATATTAGAATTTGCCGAATACTTCCTGCACTTCATTACTTCTTTTCGAGAAAATTTGAAGATGGAAAAGTTATCATGGTACTTGATATAATTTATTACCAAACCAATATTCACATGAAAATTGAAAATTTCATTATTATTATTATAAGAGTTTTTGAATTAGTAATGGAATATGTTTGAAAGCAGACGCTAAAGTTCTTGGTTTGGTGTAATCGTTTGTAGACTCTACTCACTAGTCCTTTGTACAATTGTGCCCCAATAAGTTGAGAATTCGATGATAAAGTGGTATCATGGTAAGTCGAAGATGCAACTATCTCCTGAGGTCATTTCGGAACCAATGTCCCAAAAGCTGAGATTGTGATTAATTTTTCTTTTACATTTTGTTAGCTTACAATTGAAAATATTTCCTCTTTGGCTTCGACTTATTATTAGACTCGTCCTAAAATCTTAGATTGAATCATGCTTGGATATCAAAGTTTACTAATTTTTTCGTCTCGATAGGCGACTGTTGAGTCGTATTATCGACGGGTACGTTGTTTTCATTTGGTGACTCAGCGACAGTTCTTTCCTGTTGACTTTCATCGTTTTCACCATCTTTACTTTCTTTATCTTCATTCGTTTCTTCTGGAGCAGCGTCTGATTCTTCTGGAGCAGCGTCTGATTCTTCTGGAGCAGCGTCTGATTCTTCTTGAGTAGTGTCTGATTCTTCTGAAGCAGATTCTGATTCTTCTGGAGCAGCGTCTGATTCTTCTGAAGCAGCGTCTGATTCTTCTGGAGCAG
>LIAE01009985.1:194482-233484 GCA_002287525.1 Diploscapter pachys
TTCTGATCCTTCTTGAGATCGGCTAGTTTCAGGAATTAGATCAGGTAGGTTGTCTGCTTTCTGTTCTTGTATCGCTCTTGCTTGATCAGGTGTAGCAGAATCTTTGTTTTCTAATGTTAGAGTTGAAGATTGAGTGGAATCATTCTTTGCAGTGCCGTCTTTTGGCTGATCGTTATCTGTAGGATTTTCTAGATTATTTACAGTTATGACAGGCACATTTCTTCTAATTGCGTCAGTTATTATAGGCTTCAGATCTTCGGCCTTGCCTCCTACTATTATAAAATAGCTTTTGTATAGCGGACTGCCATACGATTCATCTAGTAGTTTGGTGAAGTCCGGCATAATTTTGGCATCATATTCGTTTGGATTAACTGCGGTAGCTGGTGGTTCTGTTCTATCAGAAACTTCTGGACTTTTCAAAGACAAATGCATCTCTTCACGGGAGGGTGTTGCCAGAGAACTTGAACACCCAGAGTAACTAACAATTGGGCTTGCTGGACTGGCCAGTAGCTCGTTGTTTCCAGAGGGCAGCTGAGCAACTCTTCTAAATGATTTCACTTTAATTTTGAACGTTTTTATATCCACCTATCGGTGACAGGTTCGGAACACTCATTGTTTGGTTTCTTCCTTATTTTATTCAAAATCCATGCACCAATGTAAGGCAGAACTTTGCTGAGGAAGAACGATAGACCTTTCGACCCAATCATGAAGTTTAGAGCAGCATACGAGGATTGCAAACTGTTCCCAACATTATTAAAGTTTATCAGCTAAATATGAATTAGGTCTAATCCGTCATTATTCCACTTACTGATATTGCGCCTAACTGAAGTGTAAAAAACAGGCATAGAATACTGCTTGCCAATCTTATGAGGAGGCTTTTCATCTGTGAGAATTGCGAGAATTAATTTCTCGATTCTTTTCGAAAAGAACGATATGTACCTCATTTTGATCGACCGTATCTTTCTTTCGTGCAGCCAAAATCTGCCTGACGTTAAAAGTGACTATGATAACTGATAGAATGATTGCAACGATTACGTAAAACATCGGAAGATAAACAGAAAATGCTAGATAATCACCACGATACCAACAGCTAAATCTATATCTTTTTCTATTTTTTAAGAGGATTTACAAATCATCCGATCCCCTATAAAAATCGCCCGCTGCTAAAGTTCCGGCAATGAAAAACGAAGTTCCTGGAAACAATATGCCTTCAAATAGAATTTGCTGATGAAATGTTCACCAAGACATGCGGCAATAGTCCAGTAAATGATTTTGACGAAGGCGGTATTGCGGTTTAGCTGGGGTTGAATCAATGCGATCAAATTTTCCGTTATAACGAGGCAGTTTAGGGTAACGCTACTGCAAATACTCGAGTCGATTCTCGAATTTCGAAGAAGAAAACTTACCTCATAAACAGACCATAGCAAAAAAAGCCTAAAATGGAGCAATACTGTCCACGACCAGCATTAGGAGCCATAACAAAAAGTACGTGAAATGCAATCAGGACAAGAAGGTAGACGATATTTGTTGCATAGAGATGTGATTTTGATTCTTTTGGTTCTTTCTGCTCGGTTCCATTTTCAATATTGCTTTCACTTGGCTCATTGGATTCTCTCTTTTTCCGAAGGAGTTTACGTCGAGTTCTGAAGAAAGACTATTATGAGATGCATGGCGAATCCTTCATACGAATAAATGATGATCACAATAATCAGCAGAAGCAATGCTACAATAGAGAGTATAGCGAATCCAATGCCCGTCGTATAGACTAAATGATCAGGGGACGTGCGTTGCGCACCGAAATTTTTGGTGCGCAACGCCCTACTCAGAATTATCTTAGGTGCGCAACGCCTCACTTGGAAAATTGTGGTGCGCAATGCCCTAGACGGGCTGAGGCGTTGCGCACCGAAGATTTTTGGTGCGCAATGCTACGTACCCACACGATCACAAACAACTGGGGAGTCAATTTGACCTTCCTAAATTATAAATTATGAAAAATTTTATCTAACTTTTCCACCATAATAAGTCCAAAATGACTCGAATTTTGACATAGACTGTTGATAGATCCTTTCTCGTCATATGAGTCACAATCTGCTTCTGACCAACTATTGCCTTCCTCGCTCCATGCATAAGTTTTGATATTACCATGTAGTGGGCGTAATATCTGGTTTTTATGATATTTATAGGGTGAGCAAAAAGCCTGAGCCGCTTTTGACTATCTTTTAAAGATTCATCTCCCGGGTAATAGTGACTAAGATTTTCTAAGAGCTTGAATATTATCTTCTCCAATGCCAATATTGCATATTTGCATAATTTTATTCCACTTAGTTATGAATTGAAGATTTTCGCAGCTTCAATTTTGTATAGAAAAAGCAGCCCAGACTTTTGCACACCATGCATTCTACATTGTCACTTACATTCCCTGTGTCCCATTTAATATGCAAATTTGGTGTCACTGCTCTGATATTTGATGATGGATTTGGGTTTTCAATTTGAGCTGACATGACTGGAGCGTTCTAAACAAACTTCTTCATTCTTGCCCACAGTATTCTCGAAATCAGTGTTGCCTGTCTCTGGACGGAAGAGTGATGCGAGTCACGAGAGAAAATGTGTGGAAAGAAGAGAAAGCGAGAGGTTTAGGGAACGCGAGTCGATCGGTAGGATTCGCACCATCCTTTTATCCATAAAGAGAGGCACACGCCTAGGGACCACAAACTCCGCCCCTTGCATATTTCGTTTTTGTTCAAAGTGATCAGTGAAAACCCCAAAATAGGAAGCAAGTTCCCTTCAAAGTTAATGTTCACGAAGGGTCGCTATCGGAATCGATGAGCCCCTTCGTAAAAATGATGCTTATTTTTAAAAAAATCCTGGTAGGAAGTGTACGTCCGCAGGTGCTCACGGGATTTTTATATCACGAAATCGTGTTCATTTTCCCGGTTGATTTTGGTGGCACCTTTCGATTAAAAATGATGTCTACTTTATTTTTCCTCATGAATGTCTTAGTTACATCGTATTTGATTATTTAGAACTAAAGCTCAAGAAAACTAAGCTATGCTAGACCATTTGCGGTCCCTAGGCACTGATTTCGGGAATAAAATGTATCTAATAAGTTACCGAGTATAAATTCGCCCCATTTTGACAATAATTTCCATCTCCCACGGAACCATCCTCGCTAAAACCATAGAGAACAAATAAATGCTGATGGAGTTTCTTACTTTTCCTCCAAAGGTGCATTCTTGTCATTCACTTGATTGAGTTGTGGGTAGTTCAGGAAAAGCTTATAGTTATGATAGGCTACTAGTGTTATTCGTGAACCTATGAAACGCAATTTAAACTGTCTTCCTTTCAGAACTCACTTGGATCAACGCTATCTTTCTCCACATAAATCGTATGTCCATTCAGTTTCGAACGATCCTCATCATCTATCAATGTCACAGTTCCTTGGTTATAATTCAGGCCTAGATAAAATGACATCGCTTTCCAGGAAAGACAACTGACCAATTCCTTGCTTCAACTCGCTATGATTTCGAACGACAAATGATAAGTGCTCTAGCAAATGGTCCATCTTTTGCACTTGACTATTCTTGACTGCTGCTGCTAATGACACTAGTAACCTAAAAGGGCCATTTTATCTCTTCCTTTTGCTAACTGCTACTTTTGACTGCTTCCAGTGTGGTAGTATAAATTTTGTATGAATGCCTCATTTTCTGCTGCAATCATTCCGTTTGTATTCATAATTATAGCAGTTATTGCCTAAAATTTTAACCCTGATCTTCGAGAATGATGAAATAGTTATTTACATTATTCGGTAGATTAGAGATGTTGGAGATTTCCAAAATTTTACTGGTGATCAGATAATAATCTCCACTTAACATGCCTTTTCCAGTATAGGGCAATATCTGATTCAAAACTATTGACGCGTTTTCTGCATTCACATGCTGCTGGAAATAAAAATCTACGTTTTTCCTTTTTCTGAATGATATGTGATGGCCAAAAATGTATGCACTTCCATTACGATTCCGAATTTTTCAAAATCCAAATTTTGCACATCTCTGGTGACGGTTGCATTAAACTTTCCTCCCATACGTTATTTTTTCTTTTCTTCGCTTTGGATGAAATTTTACGCTTTTGGAAGAGAGATTTACGCAGCCATGTGTAACTTACCGATGTAATGTTAAATAGACCTATGGAAGTATTGAGTGGTGGTAACGTCGTGCTGACCGTGCTGACCGTGCTGACCGTGCTGACCGTGCTGACCGTGCTGACCGTGCTCATAATCAGTACCGTCGTTTTAGGCGGTGAATTTGAAGTTTTTGGCTAAATTTTAAAAATATTTCATGTAGTATAGACAAGTAACCGTTACCATAGGAGTAGTCATGCCAAATGTTGTCGATGTGCAATTATCGAGTTCATCACGTACTAATGGGACTGGAATTGCAGTACGACCATTATTCCTAGATATTGTGCCGGAATTTGTTGAAATCTATTATTTTCTTATGATGAGAAAAACGAAAAATTATCAGATTATCGGAAACACGCGCTCTTTCCGCAATGGACGCAAAAGAGAAAAGGCAAAGAGGAAGAGGAGAGATAGAGAAAAACCGAAGGATGGCCTAAAATTCCTTTTCTAAAGATCCGTCTATTTTCTCGCGATCCTTGCAGAAAAAATCGCATCACCGACAATCTGATATTCAGTGCCTTAAGCTGTTCGGCGTCATTTTTTAAAGGGCTTCGCCGGACAAGGCAAGCAGAGACCAAAGCACTGTGATATTGTCACTGACCGATAACTTGAGACGGAGTAAATGATACACAAACTCGACTATGCAAAGTGTGCATTGCGTATTTATACATTGTCGTCTAACTCATTCTTTGAAAATGATTTAATACTTTAGTCTGCTGCAAATAACGCACTAAATATCGCGCATCGAAAGTCAGTTTTATTTATTTAGTCTCAAGTAGTCGGTCATTGGCAATACACCCACCTTTTCAAAATGGTTGGACAAGAAGTGCAAATTATTCGGATTAGGTCGGTTTGCTTTCGTTTGTAATTCATAGGCTTCTGTATTCTCTACTGTAAAGTTGGCTTTCGTAAACAGATGGTTTTCATTGTAAGTCGTCGTTAGATTCAACGCTGACGTTGTTGATCTTGTTGTTGGCTAAATTTGATATTTGCTGTTTAGAAATTGCTCCATTATGCTCACAGTAGGAGATGACGTGGACGTTGTTGGAGTAGTTGAAGTTGTCAAATAGGGAGTTGACGTCACGCAGTCATCAATACTTGGATTTATGAATACAATTTTCGAATTTACATTACTCATCTGGAAAGGTAATGTTATTTAGAGTTGATTATATCAAAGATTTTAAAATTTACCATTATCAAAAACGAAAATGGAAAAACTATCCATTTCTGCCTGAGAATCATTGAGCCTAAATAATTTCCCAAATCGAATAAGCAATGAAAAATCAATTTCCGAAAGGTATTCATACAAATGGTGGTAGGTGCATTTCCACAACCGAAGTAATTTTATGGGAATTTTTTACGTGGTGTGATAATGGTGCACTTCTCTCTGCACATAAAAACTCGTTATTAGCGCTGCATTAAACATCCCTGCTGAAAAGTTTATTGGTCAGGCTGCACTTTCAACATTAAGTTGTCTTAATGATAAAATTAACTAATTAGCATACTTCTTCATGCAATGGCTAATAGTTGAACTAGTTATTTATCATTTTTCATGCTTATTCGAATTTATTTTTCACGCCCATGCACATTTTCAATACTTTAGTTTACTACTAATTTGACTCTAACTCATGAATCGGTGAGATCGGATGATTCTTCTTACTATTTTCCAGAAGAATATCAGTTTTCTTACTTTTTGTGTGTCTTTACACTGTCCATTGTCTAGAACGCCTTTAACTCGATAAAGGGAGGAACTAATTCTCCATCAGTGCGAATTCTTGCAACTTTAGCTCACTTTTCATAACGATATTCATCGAATTCGTGTGGATTTGTAGACGGATGCGATTGAATTTCAGAAAACATTTGTGCCTTTGACATTTGCACAATGCTTCTGCTTCTCTCTGCTGCTCATTGCCCACTAGTCTCTAACATTTTCCTGACTCTTTTCCCATTCTGCTCAACAATTTTTCCCCTCCTCTCGGCCTTTCTCCACTGACCACATGTCAACGACCTGATTATTGAGTGAAGGAGAAAAAGATGCCGAAAAATGGAAAAAATACAACAAAACTCAGTAGATACAGAGAAACAGACAAAGAAATACATAGAAAAAGTTAGTCGAAAGATATTCATAGGTATAAAGAAAGAGATAAAAATAACGTTAGAGAGCCCTGTTGAGAACGATTGGGGCTCTAGATATGTAGAGGAGCATAGAGATCGAGCGCGAAAATATTACAATAAATAAAGTCGTTCTGTCCTTTTCCTCCGAATATCTTCATTTATCCATTAGGCAGCTCCTAATAGCCATCATTCGCAATCTCTGTTATTCTACGATTTTACCCCATTGTTAGTCGACCATTTTCGGACTGAAAATATTTGCACGCGAGCCTTCATTTCTAATGTCAAAATAATTACCAAGTCCCTGCCTGCTTTTTGATTCATTTGACAAAAAATGGTGATTATTATTCTTGCGTACTCATGCTGAAAATTCCCGTGTTTCTCAGATGCCATTTTTCTAGAGAGCATAGTGATTTTGACTATTACTAAATTTTCGAAAACTCGGATATTTCTGGCTTTCCAACGTTCGAAATCTCGGAATTTCCTGTTTGGACTCGGAAAGCGTTCCTAACTTTAGCCTTTCGCCTTTCATACCTTTAATACGCCTGGATATTACAATTGAAATGGTCCCTGTGGGGTGTCCATGCCTTTTCGACTTTTGCTTGTAGCTTTCTTCCGTTCTTTCGTCCACTTTGTGCATTTCTGCAGGACAGCTTTCTCGATCTCTTTTGCATAGCTCATTCCTGCATTTTGCAATCCATTCATGCACACATTCGAATCCGTGACTGACTAGTTGTTCGAGTATTGTGTATAAGATCGGGACATTGCTGACCAAAACTAATTCCATTCGGAGTTTGTCACCTGGAATTTGTATAATGCTTACTATCTTTGATTTTTCTAGGAAAATCGTTTCCATATTATTCTTCTACACGTAGCATTAGGAAAGAAAAAGCAACTTTGACTTGTCCTTTACCCTTTTCAGTTTTGTTTTCTCTTATGGAGTCAAACAAATTCAATATCTATCGTTGCACTTTGTATTTTTTTTTTTTAAATATCCCTTTCTTTGCCCCCAATTCGCATTATTTCCAGGGATGCATGGAATGGAATTTTGATATTTTCGGGATATGAAATAGAGAACGAAACGGAATATTCCGTACGTTCCTGATTATTTCGCTGTTCTGTCAGAAATTTTGCCAAAAAAGCTCGGCTGTAGCGCAATTAGAGTTTCACAAAAATCGAGTGTCTTTTCCGAAGTGAGATAAGATCAATGACTGCATTGGCAGCAGCAGCAGAAGCAACAGACCTCTGGGTATTCACATTTCGTTCTTTCGAAATCTTTCTTCCTTCTCCTGATTCATTTTATTGGATGTGTGTAGTAGCGGAGCAATGAAATGTGCGCGAAATCGCATTGTGTTCCGTTATTTATTACTGAAAATCCGGAAAACACGAGCACTGAATGCATTCATTGTCGTTTGCTATACGGCAATCACTCTGCGATAAGAACGAAGGATGTTTCGAATGCTGCCTGAATTTAAGGATGAAACCCCATAAATCTTAATTGTCTGACACTTTTACTGGCGAATTTCGCAATTGAGGGTTTCCTTCACACTTTTTTTTTCTTACAAATGTTTCTGTTCTAGAAGTTGACCTTTCCAATCAGACATTTTTCCCCATCTTGCATGCCAAATCCAAAAGTTTCATTCTTCCAAGAAAACGATGAAATCCAATTTAAAATGCCCAAAGATTAGCTTTAACCAAAACTCTCGCCTCCAATTGTTTTCATTTTCCCGCGTTCTCGGACAGCTGAGATCAATTTTGCCAGTTGGTCAGTCGGATGAAAGGGGTTTTTTTCCTGAAGTTTAAACTTCCAGTTTACACCTTCGACTCTGCATTCCATGACATTAGTTTCAATTGAGTTAGCTACAGCTATACTTTGGTAGAAATTCATTTATCGCTCAAAATTAGTCAATATTGTGCGCTCAAATCAGTCGATATTCGTGACTTCTTTTATAGTTTCGTGCATTTTATGCATGATCCTATCATCAGATCCGATCGGTAGTAATCGATTTTACACCATCTCTTCTGTCCTATCATATTATATTGCACATTCAAGCATTCGAGTGATTTATCTTGGTTTTTGCTACTCAAAATTTGCCAGCATTACATCCACCATTTGTCTTCTGCTTGTTCTCCCATTCATTCATTGTATTGCAAGTCATCATTCATACCCAATTATGAATGGTTGGCATTCGATTCTGAGCAGCCAGTGCAGTAAGCCTCCATCTGCTTTGTCGGCGATCCGACAGCCGCTGAGCGCGGATTCACTCGTAGTAGACAGGGACATGCTTAAAGTCTCATGCGTTCCTTCTTTCTCTCGAGTCTATCGAACCACTACTCGGATTACGAAGTGCTAATGAAGTTTACGACGGTTGTAAATCTCATGATTGCACCTGGAGGCTTTTCCTAACAAATTTTAGCGCATCGTGTACATTGTTCGTGTCTATAATTGTTCTGCAGCGTCGTCTTACATTTGATCTGGAAGAGTTTTTTTTAGGAAATCTTGCAAAATTCACCCACAACAATTTGAGAGTACTCATTTTTTTCACTTTACCTAAAAACTTAGCTTCCAAGATACCTAGAGAATGATTTTGCAAAAAGTCGAACTTTAGTAATCTGAAATCTGTGCATTGATCGCATAGCCCAAATAAACAATCCTTGTTGAATCTTCCCTTCAATACTTCCTCCCTCGATTTGTTTTGATTGTTCAATTCCTCAATTCTCTGTCTGCCGCTGGGCCACTCATTCTCTCACTTCATTAATCATTCTCATTAGCTTGTTGAATCAGAATCCGTCTTTCCGATTCGACAATAATTCCATCTTATCACGACACAATGCAATTGAGATTGAAATAGTTGTTCCAAAGAAAATTTATTGTCGAAAATACGTTTCATGAAAATTTGCTATTTAACATAATAGCCGAAGATAAACTTTGAGATTTATCATGCACTGTTTTTCTAACTTCTCATTCGCTCTTTCACTCTCAAACATTCTCTTGCTCTCCCTCTTTTTCTGAGGCATCTAGCTTTTTACGGTGAGCAGGGTAAAGCGACTGCAACGCAGTGGTAAGGTACCGAATTTAGAAATACGGTTACGACTTTCACTTATTCAATAATTTTTGGCAAACTCAGCAGACAAACGAGGAAGCGTTTGAAAGTGAGTGAGCTAATGAGAAGCTCGAAAAACGAAAGCCGGGGCCAGGTTTCGGTGAAAAGCGGTATATTTCCTCAACTTGATTATCATCTGAATTTTTTAATATATTATATCTATATAATTAGTAGAAATTTCTAATTTTTGAGTTAATTTTGGTTTTATATGACAGAATAAGTCAATATTAGGTACCAAAATAGAAAAAAAAAATCTCGAAAAAATTAGCAAATCCGACTATATCCGGATAAGGATGAAACCCAAATCTGTTCATCCAGGAAAGCTGATTTTGGTGTTAAATGAAAGGTCCTTATTTGTCCAGAAAAAGACAAGCTTTCAGCCCGACTGAATAAGTATAAATATGATTTTTAGCTAAAAATGTAAAAACAATTAGAAAAGGAGCAGAAAAAGACGAAATAGTGCGCAAAGGGGAGAGGAAGAAGAGAGTAAAGGAAAAGGAAGTGGGAAAAGAGAAAAGAAAGGAAGGAAAACAAATGAAAGAATAGGGCAGGGGTGGTCATTGTCCAAAATTTGATTGGAATTACTTAACGTTAGATGTCTAACCACCCCTATCAACTCCTGCCACTAGCTTATTTAGACATTTTACTCGATTTTAAAAAGCAAACAGATTCAGCCGATCAATTGTTTCTTTTGAGTCCTCCAAAAATTCGCGTCAGCAGTTATTGCAGCGTGCTTTTCGAACGTCATATTCTCCTGTTCCACATTGCATTGCTCATTTCAAGGTGTGAGCAGCTTTGCTAAACTTCGACTGTTTGTCACTCGGCCTGCAAATCTGTCATCACCTTTGTTGCTTCAGGGCAATGCCTCTCTTCTCCTCTCTTAGAGCCTTATCTCTTAGATTCTCAATCTCTTTCTCTGCCTGCCTTGCAGTCAGATTCACCTATTGGCCAACACACAGCAAGTTTAATGTTGTGTGGACGTAGAGGGCCCATAGGTAGAGAGTCCAGCGAGCCAAGAAATCTAGGGAAGTAGAAAAGATTTAGAGATAAGGACGGATCAACAGGGATAAGACGAAGAGGGGAGATAGATTACACCATGGTTTTTGTGTCCAGTGCTCCATCTCATTTTCGTATCTCCTCTTTATCATTTCACTCCCTCTTCGATCTTGTTCTATTTTTTACGTTTATGTTTTGAGGGAGTTTCAGCGAAATATTTCGTCTTCCTCATGTTTCATGCTATGTTTTGTCAGTATCGCGTCTAATTTTTCACGTTTCAGTTGATTGTTTAGTTGTTTCTCCCTTCAATTTTGAAATAATATGGCAGCCTTTCAAAATATGTTATTTTGTAAAGTGAAAAACTTCAAGATCAGCTTGTGAATCACTCATTTCACAATGATATCTTACTTACCTAGCGTTATTCGGAAGGAACTCTGTTCATTCGTATGATTCATGCCTGAAAGAGCAAGAGCTTTTCTGTCTGTCTGTCTGTTTCGCTTTCTCTTTCTCTGCCCCTTCCGAATATCCCCAGCCGTCCGTTTTGCAACACAAATATAGCGGAGATTGTCTTTTCCTTCTTCTGCTCTGATCGCATTCTCATTCTCATTCAACCTGCCTGCATTTGACACTTCGGCTCACGTTCATTCGATTCCTAGAAAATCTCTTGAATCCAGTCTATTTTCGATTTTTGCTTCCAAATTTGGCTTTTAATTTGAAACTCGAGGTTTTTCATGTCGTTCTGTCTCAGATATTTGCAATTTTTATGCTAAAATATACCTTTCGATCAGTAATTAAACCCATCTTCATTTTTACCAGTTATTCTCCAGCAGTTCAAGTTTATTTATACATAGAAATCAGCTAATGCTTATCTAGAGATTTTTGGATGCCGATTTTGTGTCCAATCTGGCACACATTTGTTGCCATATTATTGCAGTAAAATGTGAACTCTCTAGGGAGTGCGCTGATTAGATGTACATTTGCACGTTTAGATAGAAGTTTTTGATGCAACAATCAGAGAAAATGCTAGACTACTTTTCACTTGACCTTTTCGACTTTTTTTTGTAAGTATTAATTTAAATATCGGAGAATATGCTTTGATACTATAAGAAAGGACTAGATCGATTAATCCTGTGCAATTAGGCAATTGTTGACAGTTTTATCTCTCTTCCTTCACTCGCCACATTTACAGTTACGCATTTTTCCTCGCCGACAAAGACAAAGGACTGTCATTTATCTGCCCTGTACTCGGCCGTTTTATTGCTCATTTACCTGTCCGGAATGTTTTGCACTGCTCCTTCTTCTTGGTTCTTCTTTCTTTGCGTTCGATTTCTTTGCCAAAAGCCAGGAGATGGGGGCACAGTGTAAAGGGCAGCTGAGACTGCGATCCTCCAGCCGCAGGCAAAAACGATGTGTCGATGTGTGGACAGAGGGAAATTGATTTATTCAACCCAATCAAATATCCAACAATTTTCGAGGATAGTTTTGGAACTTTGATAAACTTGGGAAAACGAATTTCATCATCTGAAGCAGGGGTGTACAAAAATCGAATTTAGATTTGGATTTGCGTTTGCGTTCTGTATTAGATTTATTTACTAACGCGTTTTCATTATGCACCCCTGATCTGGAGAAGATTCATATATTGGATCTTTATTTATTTGTTGCATATTAATCTTCGCTTCATTCAATTCCATCATACCTTTTTGACATATCCCAATTAGTTGTTTCGTGTGAAAGAAAATTATTATCATTCGAAGAGGTCGGATTCGTTTTCCTGTCAGGAGTTTGCTTGAATCTTCTCATTCTCACAGTCCTCCTCACCTCCTCATGCATTCATCCCCTGATTCTTCCCTGTGTTCAGCGATTTGTTTGCGTTTCGGTAGAAAGAACCTCGATTTCTCAATTTGACCACTATCTGCTTCTTCTTTTGAGAATGAATTCAGCTATTTCTTATTGTTGATTTTTCCTAACTATCAAACCTGATCATGAATATTTTGCTGCTCGAGTTAAACTTCTACATCCTTAGAAGTCGTTTTTTCTTTCTAAAACCTCTATTTTCATTAGAAAAATTTCCAATTTTCTTTAGAAATCCTTGACTTACAATTTCTATTTCAAGGATAATTTATCATGTACAACATGCAACAAGGATAAACTAAATTAGTAAATTAGGTTAGCATAACATGTCGAGATGAATAGGTTAAATTTACCTCATAGACTAACTGAGTGTGTGTGTGTGTGTGTGTGGATGAATTTGCTTGCGCACATCAGATGGCCTTGGTTCGCCTGACCGCTCTCTAACTGAACAAGGCTAGACAGAACTGCTCAATTTGCTATTGCCGATTTAGATTCTAGATACAAGAGAGCAAAACAAAACAGTTGTATCCATTATGTATTACGCATCCATGACTATACTGATGCTTGTTTGAATATCTATTTTTCTATTAATTCAACAACTTTTAATGTTATTTCGAGCTCAAAATGATCCTATTTTCATAGCCATTCAAAATTCTTGTCCAATTTTTCCTTATTATTGTCATAATCTCACTATCTCTACCTTCATGAATAATTTAGCCGCTCTTTTCTCTATTCATACATGAGAAATAAGGAATTGCCGCATTATTGCGCCGGCATTTGGTCACTTGGCACGATGCATATCTGAAGTAGTTTGAGACTTCCTCATTTTTTCCTTCAAAACAATGAGAAATGATTGAACTCGATTGGACATTGATATGTGTGTAGATTCGATGAAAACAATAGTCGTTTTTCATTAATTCCTCGATTCTTCGTCCATCCCCTTCATCAATTTTACCAAGCCTTTGAAAGATCACTTTTATGAACAAGTGTTCCTAATCTCCGTTGATGAGGTCTTACAATCTTTCGCTTCATTTTTTATTTATTATCCATTCCTTCTTCTCATCGCTCTTGGTTTGCCACCAATGTTGAGGAGAATTCGCTACATTTATCCAAAATTTCTTTATTTAAAATAATTTTTGCTTATATGAGAATTTTATCGTTCGATACAAGAATTGATTTCCTAAAGCGGTTTTTATCGGTCTTATTTCAGAATTACAGGTATTACGTGAATTTCTGGTATCCGAAGAATCCAAGATCGGCGAGATTCAACGGTCGAGTTGAATAATGCGACTGGCTTGGGCACTTGCCGCCCTGCTGCCAGCCTCCGTGTTGTGTGGACAAGGGCTCGTCCAGCCGCAGAGCAGCTGCAGAGTCAGGTTAATCAACTTCATTCATTCGGTTACCTGAATATCTGGAGAATAATTGGAAAATGCTAGCTTGAAATAATTGAACTATTAGCTAGATTGGCTAGATGCACATAATTTGTTATTAGCAAAGCCAATTAGGAGGAACTCGTTAAAGTTAATCATTTGCAGTTGCGAAAACGGTGGAATGTGCGCCTTCGACATTGACAACCCCCATATTCATTCTTGTATTTGTCTACTCGGAATGTTCGAAGGCGATCGTTGTCAATATGCAGTTTCGACGTTATCTCCTGAGGACGAAACCAGCACCACCATTGAACCTACCACTCATGCGCATAGACACCATGGTAAGTTCTAAATCTCAACAACGAAAAAGATATTCAATTTTATTGTGAAATAGTTCTATGCAATATGACCATTCTAGGCACGCATCGAGGTCATCGAGTTGAGGACCCACGAGAGACCACCCGACGAGAAGAAGAGGAAAGGCAGAAGGAGGACGAGAGGAGGCGAGAAGAGGAACGAAAACTAGCTTACGAACGACAGTTGGAAGAGTACAAGCAGCGGCAGAAGCAATATGAAATGGAGAAGCAAGCTGTAGGGTTTTATGAGAGTTTTTGAATACTCGAATTTGAAATTAGTTAATCTTGGAAATACAAGTTTTCACGATGTTATTGCGATATTTCCAACAGGCTTATTTAGTCAGCGATTTATTTTCTTTTTGAATTCGAGAGATTTCTTATTTACAATACGATGATTGCATAAATTGCATAATCTCTCTGGTTCAAAAATCACTGATTAGCAGTAATGATGATACCTTTACTGTTGTTTTTTTTTTCAAATTAAGACTTAGCGATTTCGTATCTGTAGCCAATGATACGACTTATTCTTTGCATACAATTTACCAAGGGTAAATATCTAAATCAGAAATTGCCATTTCAGAGGGAAAAACAGAGACAGGAAGGAGAAGAGCGACGTAGACTCGAGCAGGAACGACAGACTGCAGATCGACAACGAGAAGAGCAACGAAGATCGGAAGAACAGAGGAGAACGGAAAATGAGAGGATAGAAAATGAACGCATTCGACAGCAGCAAATGCAAATGGAAGAGGTAAGCATCATTTCCTCAGAACTGAAATTTGGTTACGATAACATACCATAACAGGGCTGTTAAAAATTCCACAAAATTCGAATCAGAAGTCTCCAATTCAGAATAGTCAGCAAATTTCCTAAAATGAGACATAATTTTAGGAAGAAAGACGCCGTGAAGAAG
This sequence comes from Diploscapter pachys, assembly GCA_002287525.1. Taxonomy (NCBI): domain Eukaryota; kingdom Metazoa; phylum Nematoda; class Chromadorea; order Rhabditida; family Rhabditidae; genus Diploscapter; species Diploscapter pachys. The sequence goes on from LIAE01009985.1 coordinate 209,359, forward strand.
AGCGGAAGGAGGAAGAACGACGAAGAGCTGAAATGGAATCTGTCGAAGCCATCTCAACTACGCCTCAGACCCAATCACAGGATTTCGAATACAAAAATGAAGACGTCGACGACGAATCGGAGAATTACCTGGAAAACGAAGAGGATAGAAAGGATGACGAGATCTCAAAAGAGGAAAAAATGAGTAATTACCTACAAAATCCCTGCTCGGTCAAATGCGTAAACCTTAGATTCTCAAAATGGCATAGGCGGATCATGGAATGACGAATCTGAAGTGCACACAACTGCTCATCCAGATCACTCTGATTACATGGATATTCAGTAAGAAGCCTCATGATTTGTTATCAAAAGTCGAACAATATTGAGCTTGTCCATAGGTGTTTGGCCTATTTTATTTTTTTGAATAGTTTTCTTACTGATTAATGAATCCATACATGGAGTCTTCTGTAGTTTCCAAGGTCCAATACCCAGCGCCAGAAGCGAAATTGATATCAGATTTTCTCCTGATGATCAATCCCGAAAATTCATTTGGCTTCTCTATAGATATCAAAGCTAACAACCTATCCCCAAGTTTTCACTTCGAAGACTGGATATGAATTGATATCACAAGGTGAATCTTCAGAGAAAACGAGGAAACGCTGAATGCGATTGAAGAGGCCGCCAAAGCTGCAGTTGAGCACACTGAAAAGCATCACGAAATTCACGAACAAGAGTAAGTCTCAGAGAGGAGGTGGAATTTTATTTTTCAAATCTAGACCGATTCCGAGCCACGACGACGACTATTGGGATCATACGCCAGAATTGAAAGACGACACTCAAACACCAACGATGCCCGAAGCAGAGAAGGAATACGACGTGCAGGTTTCCGAAAAATATTGTAAATTATTACGGAGATTGGTATCAGAAGGACAGCGAAGAAGAAGAAGGGGAAGCAACGAAAGAGCAGACGAAGGAGGAAACGGAAACACAGCCAACGACAGCTGAAGTGGAGCATGAAGAATCGATAGATACGGAGACTACTGAGTACAAGGAAGACGAGAAGATGACAGATCACGACAGTGGCGACAGCGAGGGTTAGACAGTTACTTATTTCAAATAAATTTGAATAATTCAAGAGACATTTTTCGAAGCAGCCTGTAAATGACGTAATAGAGGAATGGCAGAACGCGAAATGACGAAACGCTTTTTAGTATATGACGAAACACAATAGAAATTGACCGAATTTGTGCAGGAAGAGGAAGCATTCCGCCATTTTTGCGTTTCGTCATTTCGAATTACGCCATTCTATCATTGGAGCATTTACAAACTGCCATTTTTCTAATATTGAAAAAATATTCTCCACTAAATTATTTTGGATCTGAAGTCTCATGAAGATCAACTTCAAAAGGAAAAATCTTATCAATCGACTAGAATTTCAAACATGTTTAATTTGAGTGTATGCCACTGCGCACCAAAATGATTAAACTAGGATATTTTAGGCAGAAATACATTGGAGCCTAATTTTCTATGAAAATATCATATAAAAGGGCAAAATTTTTCCAAAATAAAACTGAAAATTTTCATTATTACGTTAGGGATAACAGATATAATCAAATATGTAAATGACGATTCGAAAGGGTGTTCAACCAATTCGAGACATTAATAGCCACATCCTATATATATATATTCATTTAGCTTGAACTTACACATATGCTACCCTACCTTTACCTACCTACCTCTATCATATCCTGAAAATTTCGATTGTAGTCTGCATAACCATCTCGCATTAGAGGTGATTTGATAAAAAAAAACACTTGTATGATGTTTGAAATGTTTTAAACTTGCGACAGAATAGTTTAATACCCGGCATACGATTTCTTTTATGGAATTATTACTTTGGTGCGCAGTGGCATAGTGGAATATTTTTGGTGCGCAATTACCGTTTCTCTTTATTTTAGCGACACCATCTGATGAAACCGACGTACGTGAATATTCGACGGATGAAGGAGAAGAGGGCTGGATGATGCTCAAAAAGGATAACGGAGATGAGTCCGCTGCTGGCGGATTGTCTCCGAATTTCTCCACTCTCTCCATTTCATTATTTTCTATTTTATTATTGTTTAGGATACGGTAATCTCTAAGTAATTTTACGGTAAGTAGTTTTGTATTCATTGTGCTATGAAAAGGGGCAGTTCGTAAAATATGGCACGGTAGCACTCTACGACACGATATTTCCAGTAAACTACGGCACGATTGTTGTTGTTCGCCAACGTCTTTTTCATATTATTTCGAAAGTTTTTTTTTGAGTTCTCGTGCATCTAAATCTGCTCAACAGTGGATAACATGAAAAGATTTGAAGGAGATTTAAGAAATTCCATGTTTTCAGATAGAAAAATCATTATTAATTTATAGAAATCTTGCCGTATTTTAATAGAAGGCATGCCCATGATATACTAAAAGCGTGCCGTAGTTTACTAGAAATATCGTACCGTCAAATACTGGTTGCCATGAAAAAATATTCCTTTAAATTTTAACAGATTAAATTCGAATTCATAGCCCAATGCTGCTAAATTGTTGATTTACTTGGGAATTTTCCGAATTATTTCTGCTATTTTGTAGTTGTATTCTTTTGTTGATAATTTTAAAATTTATGCCTCAAATGAAATCATAACAAGCCTATGTTGCCAAATAAGCGTATTAGTACTACAAAATACTGCCATCGCACTATTCGAAGAATGAAACTCGGAGATACCTTTCATTGTATCTCCAAATTAGCAATGTTCATCGATTGTCAAAACGATACGGGTTGATTACTGCTCCACATTATGATTGATTGGTTCAATTTAGCAACTATTATACTTGATCTAATCAAAAATCGAAGTTGAATACTTTATCTGCAACTTAACGGTCTTTCTAACATTTTGAGCATAATAAAGCGATTAATAAATAGACGATGTAAATGAATTAGACAAAATATCCTTCAACGAATTAAATTTTATTCTGGGCATGCATTTGACTAGTTAATTATTGTAAATATATCAAAGATTTGTAAAAATAATCCAGACATTTGAGTCTGTCAAATATAAAATGTCTACGTTTTCATTGGAAGACCGAATTTTGCATGACAACCGCAGTGACTCTTCCATTTAAAATTTTAAGGACTTCTCTACGTATTTTATGCCATTTTTAATCGATACGTGTGCTGCGTTTTGTGTTTGCTCATATTAATTTCTCGTGTTCTTTTTTCTAATATAAAAAGTGATTGGAATAGATCGAATTTTACATTACAGTGAAATAACAATATCAGGCCAGTCTACATTTATCTAAAACTTTTCATAATTAGTAAATTCCGTAGATTTAAATCTCAGATAATATACTTTGAAAATTCGTAATTTCGACAATTGTACTATTTAGAACTATTTTAGACATTTAATGAAATTGTTTGATTTTTTTTAATATTGTGGCTTTAAAACAAGATCCTTACTTTCGATTATTTTTCTGGTTTAGAGCCCTTTGCATTGTGATGTTTACGTTCGTTTCTTTCCCTCTATTTGTACCATCGAATGCGAGAGAGATTGAGCATTTTGAGAGGCAGTGGGGGTGGAAGAAAACGCGAAATGCGGCAATCGACTGAATAGGATCGCTCCCTTCTCTTACCGCAATTCTGCAATTGATCGACTATCCTCCCTCATTCTTGTTGAGTTGTCAATTTTTGCGTTGTTCTTTTGTCCATTTTTCCGAATATTTTCTCATTTTGAAAATAGAATATTTTGCAAAGACATGAAAAATGGCGAATTTACTCAATGGCTGTTTTCATAAGACATAACGTTTCGATTTTCACATTATCGACCTTGAATATTTCGTTAAAAATTAATTTTTTTCCAAAATTCATGGACGGAAAATTTTTCATTTATTGATTTTCTGATTGCCTAACATTTAGCTTCATTTTGTCCATGCCATTTCTCATATTTTTCTCAATAATCAGCCAAGTCACTTTTCAGATAACCTAAATTAGTGTTATTCACTAGATTAGACGCTATTTATTTTAATTATTTATTGCAAATATTTATAAGTCGGCACAGAAATGGTACTTGATATAAAACGGTAAGAGGATAATTTATATCGATTTTCCAATCTAATGATGACATATTCTCAGATTTGATATTTATCGAAAGGTACCAAAGGATCTAACGCAGCCGACGACTACTGGCGCAGTAATTTCGATAGTTTGCGTTCTATTTATTTCGATTATGATATTCAACGATATTCTAGGCTATTTGCATATTGAATTGTAAGGCAAAAACACTAAAAAACTAAAATATGTGTTATTTCAGAAAGAACGAGCTTTATGTCGATGATCCAGGAAGGGAAGGTCGGATCGATGTTCGAATTAACGTTACATTCCCTTTCATGAAATGTGAATGTAGGTGTTTTGTTGATGATTTAAATTTTCTCTTCAACCATTTTCAGATCTTGGAGTTGATATCCAAGACAATAACGGCAGACATGAGGTCGGCTTTGAGAAACAAACCCAGAAGCATCCACTGGGTGAATCGGGATGCCGATTCGAAAGCGAGTTCATGATCAATAAAGTTCGTGTTATTTACAGTTTTAGTTGACGATTGATATTTCTTACAATAAAACCACTATTCTGAATAATTGTTTAAGTTTTGCGACATATTCACTATTTTTAATTTCAGGTCCCAGGAAATTTCCACATATCAACCCACTCTGCCAATCAGCAACCGCAGGCCTATGATATGCGACACGAAATTCACGAGATCCACTTCGGCGATGATCACAGTATGATAAGGTCGGCAGGAAGCTTCGCTCCTTTGAATGGAAGGAAAGCTATGAAACTCGGCGAAGACGAGGCCTTTAAATTGCATACGCATGAATATATTTTGAAGGTAGATTTCAGATTCATTTTTGAAGTAAAGTAAGTCGTTCTTAGATCGTGCCAACGATCTACGAGGATATATTCGAAGGCCGAATTTACACGTATCAATACACCTATGCGCACTCGTCGGATATCGTCTTTGGGTAAAAATAGTCTCTGGAAGGAAATCAGTTTTTTTGTGCAATTTAGTCATTCCGGAACTGTAGCACCAGCGATTTGGTTCAAATATGAACTTCAACCGATAACCGTGAAGATTACTGAAACTCGACAACCATTTTATCTGTTCATCACATGGGTAAGAGTTCTTGTCGCACTATTCAACACTCCTCGCATCAGGGGCGCTCGGAAATGGCTTTTAAGATTTTTGAACAAAATGAAAATGTCCGAACATCTCTGATTCACATAATGATAAGAGTCATTCTTTCATCCCTAAATTATCGGGGGGATTTTCAATGTTATTTTTCCACTATATTCTTATTTATGCTAAAAAACTGATAAATTAAAAAAAAATTTAGATCTGTGCTGTAGTTGGAGGCACATTTACCGTTGCAGGAATAATCGATTCGACATTTTTCACGATCTCCGAAATGCTGAAGAAACATCAGCTCGGGAAGCTAAGCTGATTTAGGGTAATTTAGTTTATAGAAGAATTTTCCTTGTTATGGTTATTCCTGTTATTTATCAATCAGGTGATATTTTGAAATTCTCACAGCGATTTCGTCACATCCGTTATGTCGTATTATTATTATTATTTCTTCTTAATTTATTCTTATCAAAATGGGTACAATGTAAATTAGGGCTTTAAAGACTCTTCAATTTTTTTCATCTATAATTTTGGCTTTATCACTTTTCTTTCTTGCTGAATTAATTATGGAAAATGCTAAATTGTTTCTCGGTGTTGAAATTTATGCACAATCCTGGATAAATTTACGTTTTTACATCTTGTAGATTGCAATAAAACAATAAAACCTAAATCCTCTGCTGTCAGCACAAATTAATGCGCCATAATCTGGCACAACAGGCAAAGAGAGAGGGAGAGGAAATTAGGGAGAGCACTCGTCAATGAGTTATTTCGACAATGTCACAGGCAAAGATCGAAGGACTGAGGAAATGCGCGCGATGGATGAAAGGCTGACCTCGGGGCAGCAAAAATAGCCTTGCAAAAGACGCACGAAAAATTAGAGACTGCTATTTTCGAGGGAGAGTTAGAGAAGTCATCCATACAGACTCGTCACAGTCAGTTATTATAGCAATTATTGCACGCGCACAGTGGAATCGCCATTACTCTGCACGAACAATGCTCTGCACTCTGCGATATGCTTGAGCTTAGGAATGAGGAAGAGACGCAGAGGACGGCGCACCCGACTCGACTGGATGCAGAATGGGAAGATGAAGTTGAAGGCTGACCGGTTAGACTCAGGCAGTCATACTACTTCACACTACGAGATGAGGCTGGATCCGATGCAGAGAATCGCTTACCGACTTCCCACCCGACGACCGCTTCCCGCTTCACTTTACTTTTCCCCTTCCCCTTCCCCTCCCCTTTCACCACGACTACTTTAGCTTGCAGCCTCGAGTATTTGGGTATAAGTACGGTGCTAAGTACGCACTTGGAGGCATCGATTCTGATTTTTTACAGTAGGTAGTTTAAAATTACCCACTCTCATTGTACTTCGCCGAAGGTATACAGAAATAAACCGCAGGGTTCTTGACTTTTTGCTGATTTTTGCTCGTGATTTTCAGTATATTTGGAATCTAGCATGCAGTGAATAATTATTTTTTCCAAGTTTTTTTTGTTATTGTGAAAAACTGATGCGCATATTCCTTTGAGAGTTCGAATGATTTAGCACTTTAGAAAATAATAGTCCTTTTGTGTGTGTGATTCCATTTGTTTTGTAGGATGATTTCCCTACAATAATATTATCTAACTAGCTTAGCTCATTTTTGTATTTATCTTGTGCATTGACAAAAATTGTAATGTTGTATTTTCATCTCTGAATAATATTCTCTTCAAAAGTAGGTTCAAGATACTTACGATTCTCGGATACGAATACATCCGGTAATCGTTCTCCCTCCCCTCTCATAATTTGCCTTACACAAGTCATCCCTCTCTGTGCCTCTGTGAGAATGTCCCGATCCGCAGCGATAGAAGAAAATCCACTTCACCTCATTTACATCCATGCATTAATCGACTGTCTCAAGCAACCAGAGAAAGCAGAAAAAGCCGACGAGAAACAGATAGCAAATGGTTTCATTTACACATTCTGCATTCGCTCTTTCAGGATTTGCATAGTTTCCTTGTGGTTCGTTGTTTTCGAGTTTTCAGAAGAACGCTTCTAAATCAATACGGTTTAAGCTACAGTCTATTCTTGACTTTTGATAAGGTTTTCAAGATTTCGAAATTTACGTGAGATTTTTTACCCTTCAAGATCACTCATGATTTTCGCAAAGTGATTACTAATCGCGTTACTTTTTTCTTAGTACGATCAGTCGGATTCGTACAGCGTGAATCGTGAATTTACACATTCGATTTAGAGTCCCGATCATTTTACGATGAAGTTGATGAATGTTTGACTTCAAGACTATGCAGCCGCCTGAAAATTCGAAAACTCCAGGATTTATCAAACGAGGCGGTCCTTTGGTGGTAAGCGAGTATTCCTTGAAAACACATGCTGAAGATGCATTTTCAGTACGCAGCACCAGCCTATTCAACCTATTCCTCTCTATCCAGTGCTACGCCATCGACGTCTTGCTCCATTCGATTTTACTCCCCGGATGCTCGCAAGAGTTCCGTCGTCCGATTGAACGAGGGCACGAATGTCGGCGAGATATGCCGCAGACATAAAGTCGACTGCGTATATCTGCAAATCGGAAACCTTCATTTGCGGTAAGTTTTTTGCAAGAAAATATTCGATTTTTATGCCGTACATCGCAAATTATGTGCAGCTTCCATTTTTAATGTTGCCCTACAGTAGGCAATCGCTCACGACATTACGCACTCCAAAACCCCTGTGATTGATCGAATTTTAGCCAACTATCCGAATCCGAACAACCCCTCAAGATCCAGAAGCAGATTTTGCTTCGAATCGGTCACAGTAAACAAGAAGCACTCGAAGCTGACACTGATCAGAAATTCAGGCATCTTTTCGCATTTTTCCTAGGTAAACTGGAAATGAAAGATAAATGGGAGTTGAGTGTTTAGGCCGACCCTGCCTGCAGATAAATTCATCGATCAAATCCGAGATTTTGATCACAGAATGCCAAGTTCGACGGGGAAAAGTCGTCCATAGATGGGGGCGCAATAAGTGCATTCTCTACAATGGCACCATTCGCATTCATAAAGGTAGCATTTTCAAGAGAATCATAACACATGAGTAAATTTCTCAGATTCTGGCGAGGATGAGGTGATTCATTTGAGCAAAATGCGAGCAGAATTGCACAACTCTCGTCGAGGGAAATGTCTTCGTCTTACGGATACAGCTAGTATTTACCTGTTTCTCTTTGACGATGACGAAACTTTGCGATTGTGGCTGAGTAGAAGTCAACAGGTAAAAAATCGTTCATTTCTTCGAAAGATATAATCTTTCTTGCGATGCGGTGAATTTTATGAAATTATCTGCAATGTTCAAAAGTCATTTACGAAATCTACACTATTTTGATTAGAAAGAAGATCACCCACAAAATTCAAGGATCTATTTTATAATACCTTCCTGAAACTAACTGAAATGAACAACACCTCCCATCGATTTATTTATCCTGTGAAGATCAATTTTCTTCAGAACGAGCACAGTGCTACATGTGACTTGAGTGATCAACGACTGATTCTACTGCCTGAGGCCTTGTTGAACAGCGACGATATCTCTCATCTGAATTTGAGAAGAAACAGTCTAATGTCCAGACCACAGGTACTTTTACTTTTTCTGAGTGTTCTCTTTAATTTTCTCTACAGAACTTCCCGACCGCTCCCATTGGCACAGTGGACGATATCTCGCGTTTGATGTCGCTCACCTCCCTCGACCTATCGTTCAACCAACTCAAATCCTTCCCCTTTTCCCTCGTCCATCTGCCATTTCTTCGATCACTCAATCTATCCTCGAATTGCATCGCTGATCTGCCACCGGATATTGGATCGATGGCAAGGCAAGAAAAATCGTGTTGAAAATGAATATGGCAAAATGGAGTTTTGAACGAATAGCGGACGACATGATTACGATTCCGTCGTGTCGTTATGTCAAAATTCCCCCTCAATCTCATCATTGACCAAAATATCTTTGCAAAAATCGAAGAATATTGCATTCTGAAAATGAATGATAATTTAGACTAACAAGCCTATTTTTGTCTAATAACTGGCTGTCAACTTTACCACCAGAAATAGCGGAATGCAGAGAGTTAACCCAACTCGATTTATCGTTCAATCGGTTTGATCAGGTAGAAAAAATATTCTAGTCTAAATTTTTCACGATACTCCATTGTAGATTCCCGACATTTTGTCGTCGTTTTCGAACATCTTGCAATGGCAATTAGCAGGGAACTGCATCGAGAGTGTGGGATGTCATCCATCTGCACTGCAAGTCATTAATTCTGTAGGTTCCATTTTTCACGAAAATCAAGATTGCGACATATTTCAGTTGAATCTACGAAGAAACTACCTATCATCCTCATTTCGCCTTCCAAACGTCACATATTCGCATTTAACGTCAATCGATATTCGAGACAATGCACATATTTCAACGGTGTTCCTCACGAACATTCCTTCGTTGCAGGTAATTTTTAACATTATGCAAAAATGCAAAAATATCATCGACAAAAGTGTAAAATTTGCTCGTCAGTGATTAATGAAATCTTAGGTGCTGCATTGCGAAAGACTTCAATTAACGTCGCTACATGTAAATGGACAGAGCTTGGTCGAGCTTCACGCCGATCATAATTGTGAGCCAATGGTTTCATCGACTTTCAAATGATCAATTTAAGTACTGGATACATTGGTGATCATGCCAGTTCCCCTGCATCTGACGATGTTGTCCTTGTCGCACAATCATTTCGACTCATTGCCAGAGTGGATCGCTGATCTGCCGCAGCTAGTTCAGCTGCAAGTCAACAACAATAAATTGACTGCCTTGCCTGAAAGGTATTATTTTGTGTCATTAAACTATTTAAAAAAAAGAATTCTACATCTAATATTGAAATAGTAAGTGCAAATTTTGAACGAGGATTCAAAATAGTCAAAGAAAATGTTTTTTTTCTCCATGATAACTAACTTGCAGGCTATTTCTTTCATCATCACTTCGATATCTTCTTGCATACAACAATGAAATTCAAACGCTACCGCAAGAAATAGGCGAGAGTTCTCTTGAAACTCTGATTCTCTATAACAATCGAATAAATTCACTACCGCCGGATTTCTTCAAACGGTGCATACGGTAATTGCTAAAGTGTTTTGATTTTTATCTTGAAATAACATTTTTAGATTGCGTCATGTAAACCTATCTTCGAATCGTCTAGCCGCTTTACCTCAACCTCACCCGAATTCAGATAATAATCGAATACAAGTATTTTGTTATTTTATTTGTTGGTAGAAGAACGCAAATTTAGATATTCCGATGTGCTAATAATCAACTAACCGAGTGCTGTCTGCCTGTGATTGTAAACATGAAGAGATTGCGGATATTGGATTTGTCCAACAACGATATGAGCTATTTCGATGATAGGTAATTTTCAGTTACCACTAGTTGACTCTCCTCTTTTTTCACTCGATAAAAATTATATTGTCTTGCCCTCATGCTTTAATACAGGCGAGAGGGATTTTCCTTCTCCAGGAAAAGAAACCAGACAAAAAAGAGAAGGATGTTACGTCGTCCGGAATATTTCTTCGCGATACACGTATTTTGGGAGTAAAGAAGGCGTGACTTGCCTTAGTTAATGAACATGATAGTGTGTCAACGACAATGTCATATTCTTATACTAGAAAAATCGTTGAGGGTTATAAAATAACGATATTCTCCTAATAAGTAACAATAAACTATTCTCTTTGAAAGAATTTTAGAAATTCTTTTATATCAATAATTACAGATAAAAAATTTAGTGCCTTACCATCGCTATCATTGCTCGAGGAAATTTCTCTGTGCGACAATCGCTTGTCGCGTCTCTCCCCTTCACTTCCGCTGCTTCCAGCCTTGCAAATTCTCAGGATCCATTCGAATTGCATCACCGACATGCCCGAAATCGCTAATTCGCTTACTCTGCAGGTATTTTATGCTAAATATTTAGAAAGATAGTTGGCTTTTCCCACGAAATAATATCTGAGGATAATAGTATTTCTAATTTAAGTTCTATTCTATCTCACACTCTATACTTCTCAATACATGTTTTTGATGATAGAAAATTTCCAGCTAGTCGACTTGTCGGGAAATCTCGTATCATTGCGAAACCCAATATCTCCTGGCCCGGCTCTGAGACACTTGGACATCTCTGCTAATCCAGATATCGAGCTATCAGGTTGGTAGAAATATAGTATTTGAAAAAAATTATATATATATATATATATAATCTTTTTAGAATCCTCGATCAGATCACCACCCTCTCGTCCAATATCATTCATCGACGTCACTGATGCAACGAAAACGAGTTTCCACTTCGGATATTCCGATACGAACGGAAGTAAAGCGAGGTAGGTCTTTCCTTTTCTATCATTTTTCTCGGAAAATTAGGATTTATCACGATCTCATAATATATGATAAGGCTGCGATGATTGGAAGTACAGAAAAAGATTTTTCATTATTATGTTTAGTGTTTCGAACGAAAAAACAGATTGCCTGAATCATTTGTGATTTTTTGTTTATAATATTTTTTTATAAATATAATATCGGTAAATTTTTCGAATGTGCATCCGCCGTCTGCAAGCAGGTCCTGCGATGGCCCTTATCGATGGAGGACAGAATTATGAAATTTCGAAGAAAATTGTCTCTACCTTGAGAGATGAAATGGAAAGTCCAGTATGCAAAAATCGAAGATGTTTTTTTTCAAATTAACATTTTAGGAATTCGATAAAACGCCATTGAGAAAAATCTTATTGAATTGCCACGAGCAATTGGGCGAAATGGGCGAGAGATTGGGAGCAAGTAAGTAATTCAAATATCACTTTCTATAGCTCACGGAATATACCCAAACTATATAATAGAGTTGTAAAGTAAGCATTGTTAATACGTGAAAAATCGGAAACCTCTCGAATTTGAATACGTCTGATAAGGTTAAAAAAATATTTATAAGAAGTTTAGGTTTATTGCTTCTAAAAGTCTCAAATAAAATTGAAATAACGTCGTGTGGAAGCATCGGTGCGGCGGTCATATCGAATGGAACTTATAAAACTTTGTAAATATTTATTATCGGAAAAATAAATACAAGGAATTTCTAGGATTGAAAGCCGATCTGGTTTGGATGAAGAAGAATACGAACGGCTTAGAGATGCTGATGCATTTGTGAATGAGGTTTTGTTCATAAAATTTTTCAAAAATTAATTTCAAGAGTTTTAGGACAACCTAATCAACGGAATCGCGAAATATTCCCGTTTAATCGGCCATTATTCATCTTATCCCGCGATTTTGCCCACTCCGAACAATGTCACGGTAAATTTATTGTGCTTCTTTCAGCATCCAAAAATTTCTGTAATAACGATATCTAATTTCTGATCATTTTTAAAGTTATGATTTGTAAGAAGATAAATGAAATGAACGATAATTTCAGTACGACTTGGATAACGATACAGATTCATTGCTAATCGCTAGCAGTGCACTGTTCGAGCGAGTGGGAAATAAACAAATCACTCAAATTATATCGTCAACAGCGAACCCCTTGATTGCTGCAAAGCGGCTGCAGGTACTATTTGAATTTTCATCATTCGAAGTTTATATCTAATGAAATTTCGATTTGCATCCAAAAACTTTAGGATGTCCTGCAATCCTACGACTACTCAAGCAACTCGAGCATTACCGTGGTGAAATTCGAAAAACCCTCGAAAATTTTTAAGCTAGAAAACGGGGACCATGAAAATGAAATGAAGATCTACAACATGAGTCATTGGAGGTAAAATATCGAAATATCGTCTTATTTTCATCTCTCTACACTTCAAATGCTTTCTTTTTCATAGAAGGAGATTATTTTTTATCATCTAAAGTATGATCTTTTTATCGTTTACTTTCCTCTTATTTCTTTTAAAATCACTCTCATCAGTTGTTGGGCGAAAATTTCGTTCCCACAATTTTTTTTTCGATATCCGGTCGTTTAGACACTCTCAGTTTCCGGATTTCGAAATATGAAAATGCATAGTTATCGGATTGACAGTTTTAATATTTCAAAGCAACGATGAAGTTCAACTTTAGCAGAACCGACGATACTCTGGAAAAGAACGAAATTCCTGCGTTGAGAACTTATGGTTATCGGAATTCTGAAGAAGAAACTCTGTCCTCAACCCGACACATTTATGAAGGAATCGTTTCAGCGAATGAACAACAGCCACAATTAAGGTAAGCATTTATTTGGATATTTAGTTGCCTAGAAATAGAAGAAGAAATAAAATAAAAATAGCAATGGCTAGGTATTTTTTTCTTTAATTTTCAGTTCATCATCCGACCTATTTTTAAATATTATCTGACAACAATGCAAAGTATCCAATTATTCTAAAAATAGAATTTAAATGAAAATACCATTTGAGAATAATCAGTTCCCGATCAATGTCTCCGGACAATTCACTCGCTCCTCCCGACGATCCGAAGACGCTGTCCGATGAAATCCAATCGATGAAAAGCGGTCCTTCGAATGGAACCAGCGGAACTGACATTATAACGTTGGCTTCAACATCGGGCTCCAAGTCCAGGGAATCAGCTAATAAGCAGGTAAATTTGAGAGACATCCAAATTTGTAGCAAATCCCATTTTTGCTGATAAGGAGATAAGAAGTAGCTCTTAGGAAAAACTACGCTGAAAATGTGTCGTAGCAGTTTCACTTTCCAAGAAATGAATGAAGAGTTCTGCTCACTTTTTCAAAACGATTTTATCTGAATTCTATTCATCTCAATAATTAAAGGACCTACGAGTCCATGAAAATGAATGAGCTATTGCGGTTGTTTTTTTTCCAACCTCTTGCATAATTTTCAGGACGACACAGTTGTGGAAGTGACGACTCCCCCATCGACTCGGATCATACGGCGGGCGAATTTCGCCCTGACGCCATCAGCCTACTCTACCACCTATACTTCATTCCTCACACCGACTGAGTTGTCATTCTCTTCCAAGTATCGCTTCGAGTATGCACGCAGCCAGTTGTCTAACGATCTCAGATTGCAACGACCCGATATGTGATTTGTGACAGATAGAAGAAGATGGTAGAATGGTGAAGCGACAGAGTCTATGTAAATTGAAAGAAGAAATTTCATCATGGAGAAGTCTCCACTATATTTTAGTTGCCATGAACTCTAGTTTCATTTTTCATGTCTCTAATGAAATGGAACTGAAAATCTTGATTATTCTTAAAGTAAGATAAATTTTAGCTCTAACTTCATTTCTTTTCAAAACAACACCATTACACTCCCTGAAAAAAGATGTGAAATGGAGAGAATTTCTAATTTCTTTCATTAGAGACAGGTGATAAAATTATGGAAACTTATTTCACTAATTAATTGAAATTATACGCAATACGAATTGTCAATTAGGTTATGCGAATAAATATTTTAATCAGAAGGTGAAAATTAGTGCAATAATAATCAATAGAAAATGCGAAAATCGATTTCGACAATAAAATTTCGGCTCAGAAAGTTGAATATCTCCAGATTCTGTTGAGTTTTCTATCAGAATAGTTGTCTAAGAATAATTCAATTTAATCTTTAATTTATAATAATCGAACATTAAAATCTACCCCTTCATAAATTCCATCATAATTTATGGAATTGTTTGAGCTTGTATTATCGAAGTTGCAATCATTTGCATTATTTAGAAACGCAACCTTGAAGCGACCAGCTTCGGCTAGTTTCGTAATTTGATCGCACTAAATTATGCTATTGAATTAGTCATTCGAAAAAACCATTTCAACATTCTCGGTTTTGGAAGAAATATTAAGGTTAGATAGTAAGTTGCTAAAGTCGAATTTTCTGCCTTTCCTATCAATATCTTCTTCAGAAGACTAGCATTGTTAGATGAGTGTTCAAATTAACAACCTGATTAAGGTGGCTTTCGAAATTTAGAGAAAAACCCTTACGAATGGCTCTGTGAGTTGCAATATCGAATTATATGCGAAATTCAGTTGTTGATCGCCTTCAACCGCACCAAAATCCGATCTGGATGATGAATTAGTCAATTTATTTGGAACTGATATGCTCTAAAATCAATCTCTTCATTTTGAAATGAGTAATTCATTCTTACAGCGAGTTTAGCTAAATTTATACTCAGTAGCTTCTTGTTGTCTATTATTGACATACCTGGGTAGAAGTAGTCTAAATGAAGTTAAATTAAAGGTTTTTTAAATGGTTGTTTCTTGTATATAAATATATTTTCCTTTGACATCGTTTCACAATAAACAATGAGAAAGCTGCTTGGAATTGATAAATTATCAGACATTTATGAATTCGTCCCAATGAATCTTCAACCAATTCGAAAAACCGTACTTCGTTCCTGTTTGAATAGCCCGTAAGGATTAACGATTCTGCTCAAATTCGGTAGTTCGAGTTTCGTTATTTCAGTCTGGCTGATAATTATCGTCCCGTAAATCACTTCTACGTTCTTCAGCTTATCATTGATCCTAAAATATCGACTGAAAATAACTCGAAAAAATTGGATTAGTTCAAATAAAAGACGTAACTAAAAAATGTTTACTCCAATATACTTTCTTAGCAGTGACTAGGGAAATTTTTAAGTCACAAATAATTCAAAAGGTCAATAAAAACGAAATATCTTACGCATCGGTAGCATTTGAACCATGCAGAACAATCGAAGCCACGAGCACCTGGCAATCCGATGGCAAACTGAGTTCCGTGAAAATAGGCCGATCACTAGGCGGAAACGATGTCGTACAGTATTTTTCTAGAAGATATAATTTTAGAAATAGCCAAAGCATGAAATTTGTTATCTATGAGAGAGATGAAGAAACCTGTCTATATCGTAATGATTTACAAAGAAAACAGATGTGTCAATAACGTATCCTGTCGAAATGTACAAAGCAAGTCAGGTAAAACACTTTTATGACAACGCACCATGCCAAAATTCTAATGATCTTGAATAGCCCCACAGCTCGACTACGAAGCTAGACTATTTACCTCTCACTACATTAGCCAAATTAAGAATTAGCATATATTGCAAAACAAGACATTAAAATGTCATTATTCGCTTCTACAATAAACAACGATTTCGAAGTCAATTTGTGTTTTTATTCCGAACCTTTTATTTTTTTTCAACGCGACATTCTCGTTATCAGCTTCTTCGAATTGGCCTTTTCATCAATTTTGGGCCGATACATTATACACATGTAAAAGCAGATTACTTTCTTGTCAAGTCAAATTGGCATGAGTATTGAAAATATCTTTTCTATTTGTTTCTCTTACCTTTTAATTAGATGCCTTTCATTTGATAAAATTTCAAAGAACCCAAGTCATTAGGAGAAAATATTGCCTACTTGATGGTTTGCACACATCCGTCTGTCCAATGATCGAAAAATTCTCCAACAATTGGATGTACAACGATTCCTCGATACAGAAGGAGTTTGTGTGGATCAAAATTGGGTCTGAAATTTTTGCTCAACTTTTCTCGAAAAATACCAGACCTTACATAGAATCGATGGGGCATAAACGATTTTGGCAAATTTATTTAGGTCGAACGACTGTGCCTTCAAATTTGCAGCGACTATGAAAGGCGATAGAAGTTGACCTAAAATGATTGGCTTTAGTGTATAAATTGGTTTTGGTAGTGCATGCACGGGTCGGAAGAAAAACAAAAATAAAACGTTTTTACGTTCAAGATAAAAGAAATTCTGAAGAAAAACATAAATTTTTGATAGTTTTTTTCTATAAATCTCTCGTTTGGAAGGTTTATCATTATTTTTAGCTTTAAAGATTGTAAAAATCTGTATCCTACTCGATGACCAATGAAACATACTTGTGTTCTGACTTCCGTCCAAATTAAACTCGATAATTTCCAGGTTCCTCAGGAATGTTATTGCCGTCAACTCTGTGTTCAAAACGTAGACGAGCCCGACGATTTTCGTCACGCTGGAAAACTTTTGCTCCAAGACCTAAAATAAAGGCCTTAATGAAAAATTTTCGACATTGAAAAAGATGGAATTTTCCCTATCGATCTAAAAAGTAGCCTCAACGTTGTATGTGAAATTAGAAAACCTTTGGTAGGATCTTCTTTTCAATAGATACAATTTCATATACTTTTTCAGGTTGTCAATCGTGTCCTCGATTTTCAATAAAATATTATATCTCTATATTTGTAAAATTGATCATACCGTAATTTCTCATTCGAAAATTTATCTACATAAATAATATTCCCGGAATTGACAAAATGACTAACTTCAGGAGTGTAAAACTGCCTTGTGATATTCTCGATTCGCACGTTTCCGACAATTTCCGTGCATCCATCCTCCAGATTCAAAATCTCACTAGCCTTTTCCAACATGCATTGTTTTCCAATAACCAACGAGAATAACATAGAAAATGTAAAGAAAATCAGAAAATGAATATTTTGAGTGAGCATATTGATTCTCCAAGGTTAGAGGAGTTATGAAAATCGACAAATAAACGACTTCTATCAACACTTATTTCATTTAGGAAGCAGGTGCAATGCTTGACGACCGAAAATGCGACGAAATTTTATAGTCTGGTCTATTATTCTCAACCTGACAAGGAATGTACACAGTCTGCTACTAATCACAGGAACTTCTCAAAAGTCATGGGTAAGTCAATTCGAACACGTTGCTAATACTGCATACTCCTTGCAACTCACTTTTGAACGCGTCTCGCCCCTCATCCCCTCGCTATTTTCATCTATCTTTTCAGAGTGCTGGCTATTTTTCGAGGGATGAGCCTATGAGAGGAGTTGCAAAGAGTGTGCAATATCTGCTTCCTTACAGTCCATAATATTTATCATTTAGAAAGCATCTATTATTGTAAAAAACCTATAAAAATTGAATTTTTTAAAGGAAATATGCATACTTTTTAAGCTAAAATGCTGATTCTAGCTTCGAAAACCTTCGATTCCAGTTCCGAATTTTTCAGAATCTCAACTTCGAACAGCCCTGGTCATAAATAATTCGACAACGACTTTTCATTTTGCATTACTTTTAGTTAAAATATCACGATAAAATCCAAATTTTGATTTTATTCATTGCGATTTCAGTCGATTTCCGAGTTAAAAGTATGGCCGATAGAGTAACTGTTCGTTCAATCAGTTCCAATGGTATGTTTTGAACTAAAACAATGATAATAAGACCAATTGATAAACGACCAACTCTCATTTCTTGCGGTGATTCGTTATTTAGAGTATGTACAACACGATTTGTTTGTGCGCGAATTTTTATTCGTTTTTATCCAGATTTTTTTTGTATCTTCTTTTGAAGTATATAAATTGAAATTTCAGATTATTTGCCCCGTTTTCATAAAGATATTTAGAGTTTTAGGTGACGTTTCGCAAAATAAAGTGTTAACTTAAGATAATTTTAATAATAATAAAAGTTTTGTCTCGGTTGATGTTTTCATAGTGAACATTTTCGAGTTCTATTTTATCTTTCATCTTTCTGTTTCGAGTTTGATTTCATGCCTGTTTGGTTCAATTGATCCAATTTTATTTTGATTTTCTCTCCGATTATCCACCGTTAAATTTTATATTTCGATTTAGGTTATATCCCATGAACGTTTTCAATCTTGTTCGGTTTTTCTGTCTAAAATATCGCATGTCTTGTTTGTTCTGTTTCAGTCAGTAGTAATAGTTTGAGAAAATTTTTATCAAATAGTATTAGAAATAATAAGAAAAATCAGGAATGTACGCATCTAAGGTACAGGTTTAATTCTTTTTATTAACTAAGGAAAGGAGAAGTTAAAAGTACAATTATTTGATTTTATGAAAATCGCTGAAAAATAAAACTTTCTAGAAAATTTTTTCGCCGTTTCGCCACTAAATTCGGTCAGAATTCTAGCTCAGGTTTGGAATTTTTGAGGAAAATATTCAAACCTCGAGTTTGTGTGTGTTTATAAAAAATTTTCCTTTTTTTCAGAATTAAAATCCATTTTTATAACAAATCATTGGAATAACGTATTTTATCATATAGAACTTGTTTTCAGTTTTTTTTAATTCAATAAGCAGAGATAATTTTGCATTAAAATTTCATCCTTTAATCTGTAGCACTTTGAAAGTCTATCCAAATATTAAATATTCCAATATGAAAGATTTTAGAGATCAATTCCGGATCTAAGTTTGAAATTCAAGAGAAAACATTTCTGATCCTCCCGCGATAGCATTGAACTGGAGATGGATATAAAGTTTAATTTTGGCCACATTTTACACCTATGAGAAATTATTAGAAATCTGGCCATTAGACCTACGCGAAATTGAATATTTTTGTGATCAGAAGTAGAAGTCAAAATTGAATTTTATTTTGAAATCGTTTTTTAATCATAATTGAAGTTTGTTCCCTTCGCTGTCAAAATCTAAAACGAACATTTTTCGAAGTCAAAGTCAAGGTGACTTCGCACTTCGAAAAAAAAAAGAATCTAAATTTTTGATCTCACGAAATCGAATTCGAAGTTACAGTCATCCCACTACCAATTACAGGATTTAAAAAAAAAATAATAACAGTGGATAAATTTTAGAAATTTTGATGAACTTTTACATTTTCATTAACATTTCGTTCGATGAAATAGTACAAATTTTGATCTGCCCAATTCTCGATTTGCCCTGTAATCGAAGCCCTTTGCTCCCGTTCACTCATTGTCAGTTTGGCTTTGTTTATTCTGCACTTTTAGACACTATTTCTATGTGTTTGTTACTGCGTGTCAACGTGCGATAGAGTTGTGTGAAATGGTGCGGCGTATTTGGTTCCTAAATTTTGATCAAATACAACAACTCCCCTCTGCCATTTTCTATGAAATTTTAAACCGCTATTTTTCATCGAGATGACCTTCGTTTTTTGCCAGAGTCAATGGGGATGAGCGGTATAAAAGGGCAGCGTGCTATCGTGATATTTTACCTTTCTCGTAGTGTCCAATTTTTATTCGCAAATGGTCTTATATATTTAACAAAAAGTAGACATTTTACTAGGAGTTTTACGATAATGTTTTTGCCTATATATGATCGAAATGGGTCTGGCTCTGTTTGATTTTAAAAATGTGGGCTTGAGCTTGAAGATCCAGGTCCACGTTCAGGGGCTTCAATACGGCATGTCTGGAAGTAAGATCGAAATAATATTCTATCTCTCATAAATAGATGTACAAATTAAGAATTTTTATTTTCAGAATTTTGAACATATTTTTATTCGCATCTTATTTTATGTTCTTAGAAGTTGAACCTACTGTCCGTTTAAGTGAAAATTTTTAGAACACAAAATGTTCGCTCCTTGGGCTATTCTTGGTGCGGTGATTGCCTGCGCGATTGCGGAGCATCAAATTCCCAGTACATCGATCACGATGGACCCAGGTAAGATTTATCTAGACTATCCATAAACAACGAGATGAATTCGATCTGCAAAAAATGTATAAAAAAGCATGTGAACAATCAAAATTTTTTACATTTAAATATTTCTGAAATTAAATTTGTGAAATAATAGCATCATAAGGCTGAGTGTGGGGCATTGACAGAAATCGTCAGTTTCAACCTACTTATTAATTTATTGCTCATTTTTTAAATATCTTCACTAAATGTACGCATATCTATGATAACGATAGTCGGTGTTACTGTTAATTATGAAATTTTATTAATTTAGTAAAATAAGCATACAGTACTGCCCAAAACTATATATAGTTTTGATTTTGACCCTATCCACAGTTACCCTCTTATATTGTACCAATCCGGTTGAAACTTTGTTGGCTTTTACGATTAGGTATCCCCACTACGTGTGCAAAATTTCAACCGGTTTGGTTCAGTATAAGTGAGAGAAATGTAGATGAATAAGTCAAAAGTATATATAATTTTGATCAGTACTGTAACTGCACTTCAATTGGAAACTTCTCGACTAGATGCTTTTTTCTATACTTTAGCATTTGCTTTTCATCTTGATGCACGCTTTAAAGTTTATTTTAGCTACGACACTAGTCATTTATGGGACCCGCCACGGGAATCGTAACCCAGAAGTTTTCTTGGAGCAGAACCCACGATCCTGGGGACAAGAAGGCAGTACTGAGCTGACAAGCGTACGAAATAGGTATTTTCCAATCAGATGATGTTTTCATCTTCAGATCGGAAAGCGACAGGCCTATGGTCTCGGAAAGGCTATTAGAGAATTCGTTGGTGATAAGGTGCTATCTTATCAAATTATCGTTTTGATAAAGTTATCAGTATATCAATGAAAAGATGGAACCGGTTTCAAAATGGAACTCCGTTTTGATTCTTATTTTGAATCGCTTTGGCAATCTGTTTTCTGGTCTGTTCGAATTCAAAAGTTAAGAATTCGATTTTATGTTTCGTTCAAATTGGAGAAAGGCTGTTATGGGAGAGTAATTACATCATTGCATATTGTATGCCACGATTACTTGATGAAAGTGAAAGAACAATTAATATTTCGAAGGAACGAAAATGAATAAGCGTGATTTCCACTTTCACATTTCTTATGAAATTTGCAATGAAAAGAATAGGCAGATTTATTTGAAAAAGGCTATTTGGATATCTCACCCTGATGTAACCTCACCATGTCAAATTCGAAAATCTACTACGTTTCATTACAACAATTCAGAAATCTCATAGCATCGTAACTAAAGGTAACAACATGGAAGAATAAAAGTTTAGAGTGAGAATAAGGTAGAGATATTAAAAACTCAATTTTTTGCAGTTTCGTCTTTTAAAATAGGACAGAAGACAAAGGTTTGAATATGTCTGAGGGGTAAATGTATAGTTGTAAGTGAAATTCTGGAAAGTTGTGTCTACCCCTTTGATATATTCAAACTTCTGGCCCTCAAGCCTATTTTAAAAGCTGTAGTTTTATCAAACTATAAGATTACAATGAAAAAAGGTATCCGAGTAGCCATCAACAACCTAGCAAGAATAATTTTGAATTTTACGAAGCTAGAATTTCGAATGATCACGGTAATATGTTTCTCAAGAAAAGTTGCAAGACGGTGAGATATCCAAGTTTCCTAAAAAAATCGCAAGCGAGCAATACACACTTGTTCATTTTTATTGTATACATTGTGTAGTTTTTCACTTCATCAAATAATTGGACGTTCACAATACGAAAAGGGTGAAATTATGATGAAAAACTCCTTTTTAATATTGTTTAGTACGAGCAGTATAACGAATGCAACTAGTTTTCTGGTTCTTGAAAAAAAAATGGCCGTGATTAATTTTGCCAGAGTTCTGTTTTGCACCGGTTTTAGCTAATAAATAAAAAAATCTGATACGATTAAGATTTTTTCCGTCAAATTCCGTTCCTTCTCTTAACTGAATGACTGAACGGAACTGGTTTAGGTATCGCGAAACTTCAAGCCAGATGAGGCGAAGTACTTCTCGAGTTCGGCTAACAGATGTCAAATGACCTTGCAAGTAAAAATGAATGTTTTTTACTAGATGATAATTTGGAAATCGCAAATCTTCAAGCACTCAAGCTATGGGAAATAATAGTATAGGAAAATAGTATTTTTCCTACTATTTCTCATCCCAATCTGAAAGTTCGATTAGGTTGAGTTCAATCTAACTTTTAGATTGGGCTGAAATACAAGAAATAGTGTATGAAATTGAGGGGAACCTCGGTCTAACACTGGGATAACTTTGCTTCCCAATATCAGTTCGATGAGCTTCGCATTGTCATTATTCTTCGTCATGCGATTTTAGTTAGATTGAACTCAGTTCAACTGAACTTTCCGATTGAGGCGAGAAATAGAGCGAGATTGCTGAAGAGACTTCAGACAGTTGGACTAACAAGGGGAGTTTCAGAGGAGTGTCTTCCTCCGATTTTGCTGATTCCTTCACCATAGGAGTATTTCAGTGCGTAGATGACTGATCCGAAGTAAAAAAGTACTGGCGTTGAGTCCTAGGTTTTCAATGCCAAACTTTGCTATTTTAGCAGAAAAGAGGAATGAAACGTCTATCAAATAACGTATCCAAATTTGGGCATTTCTTTTACTCCCATTTTCACACGCTATTTCATCATGTTTTCAACCAAAATTGTTTCGTATGGCTCGAGGATTTGAGATCAGGGATGGGCTGGAATAGACTTTTGAAAAAATTCGGAATAGGTATCGGAACCCCAATTTTTCGAGACACCGGTATCGAAATCGGAAGTTCCGGTTCCGGAATCGAACCCGGAACTTCCGGCCCATCCCTGTTTGAGATGCTGTGATTTTCAAATGGCTGTTCTGGATTTGTAGATATTATTCCAAATTTGCAGGCAGCAACAGCTGGGATTCACACGCCAGAGAAGTGGGGAGATTGGAAGACGGACAGATTCGATGACTGGAGTCCAGTTCCTTACGTTATCGACGATGCAATGCTTAGAATGTATGCCGTCACTAAATGTAAGAAGAACGAAGAAGCCTGGAAGGAGATCGATACTGACACGATGCCTCACTTGGCGAAGATCAAGGAGGAGAAAAAAGAGCTGCTCGACTACATGGCCAAGAACACTGGCTGGAACATGAATAGCCTGGGGAAGGCGGCTGACGTCGCTGATAACATTATTGAAATCGTATGTCTTTGACAGACTTGTCCAAGAGATTAACATTTTCTGGGATGGAGACGTGTTAACTCTCTTGAAGATGGGGCGGAACGAATGTGATGAGAAAAATAGAAACAAATCTGAAACGGGGATGGGAAAATTTGGGCAAACTTGGTTTTGAGATAAGTAAGATAAAAGTATAAAGAAACGATTTTCAGGAACTCTTCAAAGAACCTTTGCCTCAGTGGATCAGCAACCCGACTCTGCCAGGCTACACTGGTGAAACGATGAGGAAAGCCATCTTGGAATTCGGTAAATGAAAGAAAGTTGGCAACTTATCATCATACTTAGAGGGGCCAAGTCGATTTCTAAAATGCATGGAAAAGGTCCAAAGTTGGGCTTAAATTG